>VWZY01000771.1:0-40235 GCA_013399075.1 Chloroceryle aenea | reverse complement strand
GGGACGGACAGGTTGCGGCCTCCCGAGAGGGAGGACAGCGCTGGGAAGGTGGCTGGGGGAGTCTGAGGTGAAACGTGTCCCGAACACACTGAGGAAGTCAGTGCTGGATCTGTAGTGTCAGGTGAGAACAAGCTGGGCAGGGTGCTAAGAGGAGCAGTAATACACTAAAAACAACAATAACAGAACCAAACAAACAAAGAAAAAAAAAACCTCGCCAAAATAAAGTTTGCCATCTGTGGGTTTGTGTGTTGTTTTTTTTTTCCTTGAGGCATTTGTGACTTTAAAGCTCCTTAGGAAGTCCCGATGAGTTGCATACCTCAGCTCCCAATGTAATTAAGTTTCATACTAATCTGCTTTCTCGACAGTGTTGTGAAGGTCAGTTTCATCTGAGGGAAAAGTGTAGGGTTTCTTAGCGTGAGCAGTTTGGAGGAGAAACGTTCAGTGTGTACCTAGAATCCTGGTTTATCTGAGACTTCACAGCCTCCAGTGTGTGCCTGTGGTGGAAGAGCTATAGATGGGTCTAGGTACAAGTTCAGGGGCTTGAGGTTGTTGGAGAGTTTGTTCACCCTGAGTTTGAGAATTCAGAGTGCCCTACAGTGGCATAGTGTCTTTAGAAGTATTTAATGGAGTTCTAACTACTATTAGTCTTAAAATGCAGTGCTTTAGTCATGGAAGGATAACCGGTTAACCACAGTAATGTGCCTCTGACTCAGCAGATGTCAGAGCTGCAAGTTCTGGAGGTTGTGGGAACTGTGGGTCCTAGGGAAATGCAGTGATGTCCTTGCCTGTGAACTGTCTTTGAACACATCTTCTTGGTCAGTTTTGCTCTGGGAATATACATCTTTGATTTAACCACCTAGTTTGTGTTATCTAACTATTTAAATATATATTGTTTAAATATCATTATCTATTTAAATATGGCACTAACTTAAATATCTTGTGACATTTAGTGAGAGTTAAAACTGTTTTATTTTGCCTCTTAAGTATGTAAAATGTAGTCATTGCCCACAAGGTTCTTCAGCTGTTGGAGGTGAGATGTGTGAACTGTACAGGCATACACCAAACTAGTAGATACTGTAATCAGGTTATCTACTGTCTTATTTGTAGCGATTCCTTATTGTTGGCATTTGTGTGTACCCTTCTCTTAGTTCTTTAAGGCTTTCACAGAGTGATACTCGAAGTTCTTTAGAGCCTGATTCCCATTACAGTTTGTAATGAGGGCTACTTTGCCCAAAAGTAGTGGGGAGCTAATGAAATTTTTTCAATCTGTTCCCTAGTTTTCATGGGATAAGTAATTAGACTTCTTGCCCTTTTTTGTTTTTGTTTCTGGATTCACTCAATTTCATTTTAATCATTAGTTTGTCCCTTCTGGAGAAGGAAATGCTACTTTTGTTCTTTGCAGTCTGCTATTCTATCTCTCTGCTTGTTACAAGTCATTCTGCTAAATTAGAACTGCACTATTATGGTGTTGCCCTCTTCTTTTGACCAGTAAGAAACAAAACAGTTGTGAGGCTTACTGCTTCTGCTTAGTGCAGATCTCTGAAATCTGTGCACAGTCATCACTTTTCCATCTGTTATCCTACACAGGCAATAAATAGAGCTTTCGAAACTGTCTTGGTTTTACTGGGAGGGATTCATGGTCTTGCCATGGTCTGCAGATCATTAGTGGTTTGAGGGCAGCCAGGGCAGCTGACCTGAGTTAGCTACAGGTGGATCCCACCCCATAAAGGTCATGCTCAGGAGAAAAGGGGAGGTTTGCTGAGCAGGGAAGGTCTTTTGGATCCTGCTCCTCTCCCTCCAGAGGCCTGTGTTCCTGTTTATTGTAACCACCATGCAGATGCTGGGCTGAGTATAACTTTGTTTACTTCATGTTGGTGTTAGTTTGGCTGCTTCATTAACTGTGGTTTAATTTCAAGTTGTGAGTTTCCTTTTCTCAATCCCCCTTCTTGCCTGGGGAGGGTTCAGTGGTTGATAGAGCGACTTTCCATAGCTGTATGCTTTGGTAAGATGAATCTCTGCTGCTTTGAGCCACTGCTGTTTGGTTTTCTGAAGTTGTGGGATGGTTGACGTGCTTTCTGCTAGCCTCATGAGTAGAGAAGTCATAACAGCAGCCTTCTGTTTTCCATGGTTATTCTTAACGTGGATTTTTGCCTGTTAAGGACAGGTTAAAAAGCAAAATGATGAGTATGAGTTCTTTATGGGTCTTCTCTCTGTTACTGAGCATCAGCTACACATGAAAACAGCTTTTATTTACTGTGCACCGTGACACTTGGCTGAGCCTTGTAAGTGATGTCAGATTTATTTCGTGCTTTTCAGGTAAATTTGTGGTTCAGTTAATTATTTCAAAGCCTTTTTTATTTTGAAAGCTGGAGTTGTGGCACTTGTGACCTATGGTCAACTTTGTTGCCTACCAGAATACGTGCAGTGCTGGTTTTCTTTATTATGCTTTTCTGCCACGGGCATGTAGAAGGAGTTTATTGGGTCAGGCTGCTAGTGGGAGGCTGCTCATGCGTGTGCTGGGAGTTCATTGTGATACACGTGTGCCAGATGATGTGCAGCGATGCTTTGTTGGGTTCTGGAGTAGGGAGGGTCAGGAAGTGTCCATGAGCACCTCTGCAGGCTGTTTGCCATTGTTGTTGCTCAAACATATCCTGGAAATTCACCCTGAAAAAGGCATGTAATTCTGTTGGCAACTATGTGTAGTTAACACTACCGTGAACGTCTAGCTCTCAGTTTTAGCAGGGAATAAAAGATATTGGACCAGTTCATAGCATCTTTTCTGCCTAGAAATTTCGAGATAATGTGTGGTATCCCTTTGCTCAGTATCACTGGCTAGAGTAGCAAACCAAGGAACAGATCCAGCTTCCCTTTAAGTGAGTGGCAAGACTTTGATCAGTCACAGCAGTGTGGGATTACACTGTGGGTTTGGAAGAAATAATTGGTAATGAATTCAGCTCCTGGAGGGTATTAATTTTTGCACCATGAAATCCATAGTAAATTGAGTTAAGGAGATCCACATAACATGCTGGTAGACAAATGTTATCCTTTCTGTCCTTTTATGTAAATCTGTTGAAGACAGAATTTGATCTTTAAGTTATACGTTCATTTAAATAGTAATATTCCAGCTAGCTGTGCACTAATTTAAATGTTAAGTGTGAAATAAATTAGAAAAATCTAATCTGCTTCAGTAATGTAGGAGGAGGACAAGGAAGGATTAAAATGCTTGGCTATTGATTAGCATTTTGGAGGGAGAGGATGGCAGCTCCCATCAGGATATGTGGAATGAGAGCAGGTTGTGTCTTCTGCAAGTGCTGTACGATGCTCTGCTGTGAGAGAACTTCACGTGGGATCAAAGATTGCTGTACTTGAAACAGACTGACTTCTAATGGTGTTTTTAAAACATACAAATCTAGTCTTTTATGTTGACTTACACTTTACAAGTGGACATTTTTATTTATAAGCTAAAGATACCACTTAGTAGTGAAGAACTGTGTCATGGTTGTGTGTATGAATTACACTTGGTGGGGCCAGAGGTGGAAATTGTCATTAGTGGCCAATTTAGCAAATGAATGGTACTGAGCTTGGCTTGGGGAAAGGGAATAGGGCTTTCCAAGGCATGGCAGTTGATATGTATGGAAGTGAAAAGAGTAGCAGAGTATTTCCATGTGGAAAAATATTATTGTGCATTGTTTCAGTTTATAATGCATAAAGTTAAATAGGTATAAGTTTTTATGTTGTGAATATTGATTCTTTTTATTAGGTGTCCTTGGCTGGTTCCCTTTGGGAGCAATTGGCTCTGCTTTAGCTTTCCTCATTCCACTATTTCCAAACTATACATCTGACCCCCTCTCTTTCTCAGTTGTAATGTATCAACAGGTGACGTGGAAACGTTTTTAGTGCTCACATATTCCATCTGATAGTACAAATTGATATCTAACTTCACTTTTAGGTTTAACTTCACTTGAGAAGCTTAACTGACTTTCAAAAAGATAAGCCTAATTAACAAGAAAAATAACTCAGTTTGTACCTGCCTATAGTTAGAGAACCAAGAATACCAACTGAGCATAATTAGGAAATTATTTGAAGATGTTCCAGTGGCCACATCAATGCTATTAAAAGAAGTTATGGAAAACTAAATGTTGGGTTTTTTTTAAGCACCCATTTCTTTCAATGGTATGATAGAGAGCCATAGATTTCTTTAAAACCAGCTAGCAGGTTTGAGAGATAAGTATCTTATCATTACACTATCTAATGCAGGGCTCTGTCTGGATCTTGTCATGCTTGTTGTAGTTGCCTAAATTATTAGTATTAGATTTAGAGGTGCCACTTGATTTTTTCCAAGTACATTTCTTAATTTCAAATTTCTTTGCTTTATAGTTGGACTTGCTTTAAGATTCTGTTTCTCAGCCTGTTGTCCTTGTGGTTCACTCTCAAGTGAAAATCTCAGGTTCTATGGGATTATGCAATATTAAATGCTCAGTAGGTGAGACTGTGTCAGCTTGGTTATGTAGAGTTTTAGATACAATCAGGAGAAACAAAGCAGCATTTTTCATCTTGGGTTTCTACGTTGTGCTTGTGTGTGTGCACAGATCCTGGCAGTTTTTCCACTTGCTGTCACAGCAGAGTATTAGGATGTGGTTTTCCTGGTCTGAAGTTTGACATAAGCACCATATGACAATTTTATTCCTTGGTACCTTCCTTGTAATGAGGACAATGGAACTGTGAAATGTTCACCACGATTTTAACATATATTGAATATTTTGTAGCTCTTTTTGTAAAGATGCAAAACTGTTCTGATTTTGAATTTCTTTATTACTAATACTACTGTGACTGGCACAGGTAGTCTCACTGAGATTCAGTTGCTCAGTGTAATCCAACTAGGACAATCAAATATTCAGATGCAAATTTAAATCTGTTTTCACAGTGGCTAGCTGACTTTTTCCCACTTTTTTATTTTTTTTTTTTACTCTGCTAGTTGTCAGGATACCATGAGCTTGCTGACAGTGTAAACAATTTAAGATAGAATAAAAATTAATCTTGAAGTAGTTAAATATTTCAGTTCCGTGATCTGTGCCTGAAGAAAAACAAACAGTATTTAATAAGTCTGTATTATTGGATCTGATTGTAATGGTGTTTATTTTCATTAGACCACAGGAATCTTGAAGTTACTTTTCTCTTTGCACCTGACTATGGATGATGAAGGAGGATGTAGTTCCACACCTATATCCTCCTCAAGTGTAGCCTGCATTGAGGTCATTGTTCCTTAAAGAGACATCAGCACCCCCATGGTTTTGCTTAGCTGGACTTTAATACAATTTATTTAAAATCTGAATTTAGCAGTGGCCACTAACCTTCAGGTTTTAAACTTTGCTTTTCCTTCAATTTAAAAGAAAAAAAGACACCATTCTGTTCTCAGTTGGTGGTGTTACACAGGTTCATTGGAGGAGATTTGTCCTTTAGTCTCATCAGCTGTCATTGTGGGGGACAAACTAAACTGGGAAGACTGAGCCCTGGCAGGAACTATGTGAATTCTTTGCCATCCTAATTCACCAGTTCTCCCTGCATTAGAGGATATTCTGTAGGACCTGGATTTTATTACTGATTTCATTACTCCTCTCTCCATTTCTGCCTTCATGCTGTGACCATCCGTGGGTTGCTTCCAGGTGTTCCTGCCTAAATTCCTTTTACCACCTACAGGTCCATTGTGAGGGTTGTGGGTGTTTCTGGTTTTTCCCATATCCTGACCCCATTGCTCTTGTGCCTCCAACAGTGCTGAGCCCCATTTAGCTGCCATCAACATGATGCTGAGAGTGGGGCAGGGCTCTAATGCTTTAAATTGTCNAGAAGTTGAGGAGCTCTCTATCCTTTTCCAGTATGGTTTCTTTTTTTATATCAGGTCTTAAATCTAATTTCTCAGCTCTTGCTCTACAGTCATCACAGTAAGCTTGATGAAAACAAGCTCAGGTAACTACCTGAACTACTCACAGCAGTGCTGCTTTCATCCAGCATCTCCTCTGCATCCGGAGGCCAACAGGCTTGACTGATGGGCACAGAGGGTCCTGGGGAGGAAAAGATATTGCTCTTTTTCATCACCAAATGTGAGTTGAAGGCACAGTTGGGTTAGTAAGGCAAGGCTTAAATGGAAATTCAGAGTATTTGAGAAATTCAGAATATGACAGCAGTAGCTAAACTAATCATGAGCTGCAGTTGCTGCACTGCAGAAATACCCCTGATGAAAACTGATCATCTCCTACTGAAAATGTCTTGCTTCTGTATGTTTGAGGAACCCCTTTCATTAAAGAAAAAAAGAAGCCCACCTCTAATGCTTTAAATTGCCCAGATATTAGGCAAATAATTTTCAGTAATTTTTCTAAATGACCTGTGTTTGTTTTGAGGAGGAAGAATAAAGCTCTACATCTGGATTGGGAGTGTGCAGTCATAATGCCTTCATGGAGAAAAATGGTGGCTCTCCAGAAGAGGTTTTTGAGTTACATTTTAGAAATGTTAAAGGATAATAAAATATTTTGTATACGTACAGCTGTTTCCACCCAGCATAGGATGGCTGGTGTTTCGTTGGTGTGTTTTTCTGAACTAGTAGTGTTTTCTGAATCTCATTAGCAAAAGGAGATGCAAAATAGCTCTTGAGACTTTAATTTCTATTCCCACCAACTCTTTCCATGGGTCTGCAGGATTGCAAACCAGTAGATGGAGCTCTGTGCCAACAGCCAGCCTTCAGCAGATAGAGGAGAGCACCTGCAGCCTCGCTGTCTAGAGCCAGGCAGGAGAGGCTGCTTGTGCATGTACCCGTCATGTGCTTTGCTCGCATGTAATGAATTAAAATGGTTTTAAACTTAAAAGTGTAGGATTAGCTGTGCAAGTGAAGGCAGTGACTGCTGAGAGGCTGAGGGACAGTTTGGTGCTGGTGGTCAGGGTGCCCAGGAGATGGGGTGAAACACCCTGGTCTGTTCTAGAGCTCTGCAAATACCAGAGCCCCTTTGGTACACTGTGTGCTTTGCCTTTTCAGTTTGAGTCTGTCCAAGGTAAATCTTGTTTGACAGCACTGAAAACAGGGAAATGGGAAGCTCTTAAGAAAAGCAGAAGAATTTTCTTATTTTAAAATGCAAGTTTTGGCATTTGGTTTTGTATTTTTGTTTCTAGCCAGTGCTAGCTGCTGATTCTTCTGAAAACATATTTTTGAGTATTGAAATTCCTTGAAAAGTGCAGCCTATAAACTTTAAAATTGGCAGTAGCTAATCTTGCACACTGTTTTGCAGTGTGTCCACACCCTCAGCACAGTGCTGTGTTTCACAGCTCAACCAGCTGACAGAGTGGACTTGGTTTGTTGACGTGTGGGCTGCTTGTAAAACTGGTGCAAGTTTTCCATAGGAAGCTTTTCTGACCAGTTTCCCCAGTGCTGTTCTGTGTGTAGACAGGTTACTCTAGTGTGAGAACAGTTCCTCAAGAGCAAGGTGCTTACTGCATTTGAAAATGTGATGGGGTTCTTAATTTTAAAGGGCGAAAGGAGGATAATGTTTTGGAGGTAATGAGGTAGTAAGTTTATATTCCTCTTGTGGATTTTTTGTGGTTTTGGTAATATATACTAGAAAATAGCAGATCAGGATTATTCCATGACTAACAGGTACCCAATTCATATAACATACACCCTGCATTTCTTATTTGAAATTCTGGGTGACTTAATGTTTACACTTTAAAAGAATGGGAAGGGTGTAGGTCCCTGGTGTTCGTTCCCTGACTACAGGAGTGATCTGACACAGAAATATTGCAATACCTGACATCCCAAAAGAAAAACGAAATAACTTTCAAAGCCTACAGATTTCTCTGATGGCTGTATGTATACTGAGATAAATTGCAATCTGCAATAATCTTTGGAAATGTGCTTCTACCTGCTCTTCATGACACATGTGAAACTGGCATTCAGGTGTTAGGAAATGGGATTAAGAGGGAGATTGTGAAAGCATTTATCAAAAATACTGGATTAGAATTCTGCTGGAATGGTTTCAACTGGTTTGCTTTATTTGTTCTAATGGTTAGTAGTTGCTTTTGGTTATGGTTTGCAAGAGTGAAAATATGGGTTTTCTTTAAATGGTGCATAGGAAAATGTAGTAGCACTTCAGTCATTCAAACCCAAGTATTTGCTGCACTTTGTATTCCAACTTGTTACTGATTCAGTGCATTAAGGGAAAAAAAAGGCAAACCACAACTATGAACATCCTTGGGATTTGGAGGGAGAAAAGAAAACCACTCGTGTGGTGGCTTGACCCCAGCCAGTAGCCAAGCACCTGCACAGCTGCTCACTTGCCAACACACCCAGCAGGATGAGGGAGAGAACTCATGGCTCAAGAGAAAGACAGTTTATTAAACACAGGGGTAAGAAAACAAACAAAAAAACAGAACCACTCATCACCTCCCACCCACAAGCATGCCAATGCCCATCCAGCCTCTGAGTAACACCTGCTTTGAAAGAAAAACTGCACACCCCCTTCTTGCTTTACCCCAGTTTCTGTTGCTAACCATGATGTTATTGTATGGAATATCCCTTTGGCCACTTCCTGTCCCCATCCAGCTTCTTGCCTACCCCCAGGCTACTCTCTGGAGTGATGGAGTCAGAGGGAAATTGAAGCCTCGATGCTCTGCGAGCACTGTTAGCAATGGTGTCCCATCAGCACTGGTTTAGCTGAAAATCCCAAACACAATCCCATGTGGGGCCTTGGGAAGAAGGTTAACTCTATTCAGATGAGACTTAGTACAAGTAGCAGTTTATTTTTCAATAGTAAAAATACTCTTTTATTCTCCAATGTGTTATGAAAAGTATTTTATTAATTCATGGAAGTGTGTATTGATGTTAGAAGCTTAGCCAAATATTCATCTTACATTTTTTGAGGGAGGAAGGGAGGAACATAAAAATTTATATAAATACCTACTTCAGTAAGGGTCAATTTTCAAACATTTTTTACTCACTTGAAAGAAATTTGTCTGCTGTGTAGCAATTGATCACTCCAGTGCTTTTCACAAAGTTTGTAGAGAATGGAAATTTGGCATTAACTAGGTATCTTAAGCCATTTTTGTTTTGAGAATCATCATGCTCTTTTATTTTGAGATGTCAGTGGTCGTGTTTTTGTGTTCTTTGAAGTCTTATGTAGTTACTACCAGAGGCAGTGATAGTGCAAAAAAAAAGGAGATATTTCTCATGAGTGTCTATAAAAAAATAAGTGTTCTTCTCTCCCCTCAAGGAAATGGTTACAAGGTTTTAGCTTGTTCTTGTTAAACATTTTCTTTGGAGAAGAGGGGTTTTTCTCAGGACAAGTTTGACAGTAAAGCTTTCAAGGAAATACAGGGTAGAGCTGAAAAGGCAAAATGTCCAGAAAATTACATTCCGATGAATGTTTGCTCTTGGAAGCAAAAGAGGAGCTTAATAATCTTGTATGAAACATGAAATGAGTGGCAGAATCAACAGGGAGGGTTTACTGGTCATTAAAAAGTGTCTGTGGAAAAAGACAAACCTGCCTTAAAATGCTTAAAAACCAAAACACAGAAACACTCTTGCATCTGCCAGTGCATGGGGAACATCACGAAAAGATGATTGATAAGAAATGTTTTTGTGTGCTTGATGCATCAGGTGAATTTGGCAGCTGCCCTGAAGAAAGTGAGGACCACCTCCGTGTGTGTTCAGCATTCCTTAGGCATCAGCACCTGATTCTTTCTGAGGGAGGTTTTATGTAGTGCCTGAAGCATTTAGCAGGGAAGTTAAACACGTGTTGAACAGCAGAAGCTGTAGTGAGGTCTGATGTGTTGACCCAGGAAAGATGACAGAAATGTTAGAGCTAGCAATTGTGAAAAGCCTCGGGAAGAATCCAAGCTTCTAGACTCTTGTTCCATTTATTTTGATCCAAAAGGTCTCAGGTAGTAACTGAAGCATATTAACTTCTGATATTGATAAAGCAGAAGGAATAGATTTTTCTCCTGACACTATGGGGTACCTCAGGCACCTATTGGTTTGTGCAGGTCGCTCAGTCTAATGCAGAGCATNTGGAGAGGGAGACAGGACAGCAAGAGAACTGCATCTTACACGTAAAACTATTTTGACTGAGGTCCTTGAACTTCATCTGGCTTAAATTTGCATTTAATCAGCAAGACTGGGCAGGGCTTTGATACTCAGAGTTTAACGTTTGTACAGCTCGCTCAGTCTGATGCCAAGTGTCTTTCAGAATGCTGATTCTCTGGGCTGTTAGCAAAATACATCTGGTAGATGCTTGCAGTATGGCCTGTGCCTAGGAACAGGCTCCCTGCTGGACTAATTACTGCTAATTCTGGTCCTCTTGGATGGCAGTAAGGAAGTCTAGCAAGGTAAACTGGCCTAATACTGACACTTAGGAGCTAAACAAGAGAGACCCGTTCGTAGAAGTGTGGGGTATGAAACACAAGTCAACCAGCTAAGGGAAATTCACTCAATAGCTAAAACACCTTAGATGGGGTGCATCTGAGACACAGGGGATGCTTTTTGGGGAGCTGAGTGGGTTGTGGGAGCTGGGTTGTGCTGGCTGCCCCCATCAGCCTGGTAAACTCAGTGTGGTGCAAAGTGATGTTGCTGCTCTCTATCCACCAATGAGTAGTTTTGCCCATTCCCTATATCCAAGGCACAGATTCCAGGTAGATGCCACAGAATGCCTTTTTCTGTTCGTTTGGCTGCTTTGTTGGTGTTTTATTTATTTGTATGTAGGACAAGTTTGAGTCATGAGGGTGAGATGGTCTAAAGCACATCAGTAATTCCTGCAGGAACTACTTACAGACTATTCCCATTTGAGTCTAGATCTTGCCAAAGCTTTTGTTACTTGTATGTTTGGGGTTTGATTTTTAATAGCATAAATTGCCTTCCAAGGATGTTTTTAAATCTTCAACATCCTTTCTATAAGTGTCCATTTATATAGGATGTGTCTATATTAAAAATAGTGTGTTAGAATTTTTAACTATTCTCTAGGATTTGGCCAGGTTAAAACTAGAATTTGTGGGTTGTGATCTATCTCTAACTATCTGTTGCAGTATCACTTCATTGTAGGACTTCTGTTGATCAGTTTTTCTTCATTTTAAAAAGCTATTGAAGAATGGCTGTACCTATTTTCCTACAAAAATCTGCTGATAATACCAAAAAATACTACTAGAATTTTTCTTGGTTCAATTAAGAATGTATTTAATTGCTTTATAACAGCTAAACAATTTGATGATACTTTATGTGAAACTCTATACAAACGGATTAAATAAGGTGCTTTACTCACTGCTCATTTCTCAAATTAACTACAAAATTATGAGTAATCATTTTTGTTGTATGCTTTTGTGGCCTGGATGGGAATGAATCAGGGAAGTACAGTGTCAGCATGAATTAATCATCCAAGTAAAATGAATGGCCACTTCATTATTTTCTTGAATTGGCAAGAGTTTGAGAAGATCTTTTGTCCTAATAGATTAGCCAGAATTTATTGGAAAAAGTTGTAGTGTGTTCAAGGTAATGGAAAAAATTTGCTTTCAGGACATCCTCCAGAGATCCTGTTTAGAACACATGACAGTCTGTCACATTCAGTAGCACATCAGTCAGCAGATTTATTCTAATTCCTTAAGCTGAACATTTCATTCAGGCTTGTGGACTGTCTTGTCAAGCTACCAAAAGCCTCATAGCTTTTCTGTCAAGCATAGAGTTGCACCAGCAATTCACAAATAAATGCTAAGCTGCAAAAATATTGTTTCTTTTCTTTAACCTTTTCTTCAGTGAACCACAGTGTACTTTAGTGTCACTTTCTCCACGTGCATTCATCACAAGCTATTCAGGGGACTGCTTCCTCAACATGCCTCATCCTGACCACAGCCACTTCAGACCTGGGGCCACTCAGGCTGGATGTTGTTATTTTTACTTGTAGCAGTCTAGCCCACCGTGGTTATGCCATTCCTTCCCTAATCACAAAGGCCCTGGAGCAGCTTCCCTTGCTGCTGCCGTGAAGGAATCCTGTGGCCAGCCTGGCTTGGTGCAGGAGCCCTGGCCTTCTGCTCACCCTGCATCACAAGTGTCAGTGTTGCCATCAGCCTGTGTAGCTGCACCATGCTTTGTATTCGGTCATCAAAATCCATGGGATGTGTTTTCCTGCTTTATCTTGTGTGTTTGGGTACAAGCAGAGTGCCTGAACAGGGCTCCTGGCATTTGTTGTGCATTTGACAACTTAGCTAAAAGGAATTTTTCTTTTCTTTGTTTACTTTTCTCCCTGACTTTCTCTAATTCTGAGCCTTTTTCTTTCCTTAGAAGAAATTTTCTGTCTAAACTGTACCATTTGCATGCAAAGCCTGGGGCCTGTACAGTAGGGAGAACTGGACTCGAGACACCGCCGACTGTCTTTGGAACTGCCTCAGCTATGTCTGAGGTAGTAAAAGACTGAAACACTGGCTGTGGTTACTTGAAGTGCTGGTGATTGCATTAAGAAAGGAAACTACTAGGTTAGTGCATTTGTATAATTTATATTTGAGCCCCAAAATTGCTCAGTAATGTGGATTTTTTTTGTTTTGTGACCAGCTGAAAGGCTGATGTCCAGGTTAGACTCAGCTCTGTATTAAACAGCTAATCCTAGGGAATTCAGTATAAAGTTGACTGCCCTTTCATATGAAAAAAAGGCTTCCTTGGTTATCTTTTTCAGCTATTAAAAAAAAATCTAAGGAGGATGTTAATAATTCTCCAGAACCACCAACTTCAGAGCTCTACTTCCCCCTTCCAGTGCTTCACTGTAAGATGGGATTTCTTCTAAGATGTATTTTTGTCATTTACACACAGTGCTACGTTTTCTCTCCTAATTTGGTAGTGTTCTTTGTTCTAGAATCTTATTTCTTTATTTTATATTTTTTTGTTCTTCTAGCAGACTTATTCCTTGAATTTATATTCTGAAAGACCTATTGTACGTGCCCAAAAAGAAACTGTGGCATTGAAGCCCTAGACAAAATTAAAGCCTGAACATATAGATAGATAAAAAAATCTGTTGAAATGTCAAGACCCCACAGCCCTAGGGTGCTGCTCTAGAGTCACTGCACAGCTCTGCTGGGGAAGCACTGGGGCTCCACATGGCCTTTTGTTTTCTTCAGAAGTTGTTGCTTGTTTGTAAGCTTGGAGCTTGTTCCACTTTGAAGTGACCACGGTGACTGGGTCAGGATCTGGTCTTTGGCTTGCCAGTATTGTACGAAGGTCAAGTGTTTTGCATACCAATTGGTTTAACAAACATGAAGTTCTAGTGTAGTGTTTGGTAAACTTCTGCACCAGCAGTAGCTTGGCAGCTCTCATGTGCTGGGCTAGTGATCAGTTTGAGGTTCTGCCTCTCCTATGATTGGGCTTTCTTCCCAAATGGTGAAGGTTGATTAGGCTGCAGAAGGGCAGATATGGAAAAGAAACTTCCTGGTTTGGTTTGTTTTTGATACAATGGGATTGTTTTCAGGATCATTGGGGTCATTTTGGGTATGATACCAATGTGAAAGGGGACTAGTGAACCCAGTCCCCTAGTATAGTCTTGACATCCCAACAGTTAAATGGAGTACCCACAAGGGATTCCTTTGCCCTAAGTGTTACACTTCAGGGTGCAGTGGGTGTATCCAGAGACTTTGCTATCTTGGTATATATAACCAGTTAAGGGTGTTGAAGTTCTATTTCTTCACTGCAGTAGCATCAATGTAGAGTGATATAAATACACCTGGGAGCAACCTTCAGCTTCTTGGTTTGTTGGACTGAGAATTTGATGGTATCAAGAATAAACATGGTTGTGGGGTGTAACACTTTCTTGCACGTTAGTGAAGGTGACTGCTGTGCTGGTGTACAAGGTAATGCTAATTAAAACAGTTTCCCCTTGAAATGTAATTTTGTTCCTCCTCTTCACTATCCAGTGATAGACTAATATTTGTCTCCAGAATGTTTTTCCAGGATCTGAAGTGGAATTACAGTATCTGAAGGTTACTAAATATTAGGCAAAAATTAGAATTCTCTTCATAGTTTAAAAGTATCTTTCATATTTCAAAAACCCTCCTGGATGTAAAATTCTTTTGGCAAACATTCACTGTCTTGCACTTAGGAGGGAAAACTTCCTAAAAATAGCATAGCCTGCTATCACAGCCAGCTACCCCTTCAGTTGTATCTGCCCAGGAGCTTGTTTTCTACTTGCTATAATATTTGCTTCCAAATTTATCTGAAGTTTAAATAAAAAAAAGACTAAACAGATACTTTGAGAACCCATTTAGTGGTGCATCTTACACTTTCCAGTAATAGCCCATTAGAGAGACTGGGAAATTGTCCATACATTTGCCACTCTTAAAAATCCTGCATGTAATGCAAACAATCCAGTGATGGATCTTTTTTAATTGTTATCCTGGGTAATGCAATTCTGTGCAAAAAAACTCATTGAAATTACCTAATGTTATCCCAAAAGTTTTGAAACAAAACTGTATCTCACCTGACTGAAAATAATAATAATAAAAATCCCAAAACAGAAAAACAGAAAATGCTGTGATTGGAGAAAGAGTTTGCTTGTCACAGGGTCTCTGGGCTCCTCAAATGTCTTGAGAAACAGGTTTTTAGGGAATCGCCTTTTCATAGATGCCTGAGTAGGTTTTGGGTTGTGTTTTGGTTTTTTATCAACCTGTCTTGAAAGCACTGTGGAAAATCTGTTAAGTACCAAACTAGCTTTTCATTAGATTAACTTTTTTTCACTATTTTGATAAAACCAAAAATTTAGACCTCAGTGAAGTTCATTATGATGAATAAATTCAACTCACTTAGCTTATTATACGTTGTTCCTGCCTGCAAAAGATTTAAGTGATAGTGAAAACTTCACCATTTCCTTTGTACCTCTCTTCCCAAACCAGTCTGCTCACAGATGCATAGCCCAGTAAAGTGGTACACTTCCTTTAAGAAGCAAAAAAACCAGGGCTGTGATTATTGGCATAAGATTTTATGAATGGAAAGAATTGATCAGATGTTGTCTTCAAAGACTTGAAGAAATTAAAAGAGGAATATTGAAGACCACTTTGAAAGCAGTGCCAAAGTGACATAACTTTACCAGAAAAAATATGCCTTTTTTTTAACATCAAAGTCTGAATATGTTAAGATTTGCTTTTGACAGCAAGGAGGCCTAAAACCACAAATTTTTTTTTGAATAAAGGCAACTTTGTATGAATGTGTTATAAGAAATATTCTAGAAGACTTTCTCCTTTTCTCTTGGTGCAGTAGGAAGCTATTTAGAAGTTTTTCTAGTGCTCTGATTAGGCAGAGAAGCCATCCTAGTGCACACACTTTGTCAGGTGCTCCTTCAACAAAGGGAAGGTAAAACTGGAGTCTACAAGGCTTGTAGCTTCACGAGGTCTGAGAACATTTTTGGAGTTGTATTTGAACTGTTGGCCAGTTTTGGTTTTTTTTCTGGCAAACAAGCCTCAATCTGTTCAGCACAGTTAGGTGCAGTAGAAAGCAGTTCTCAAAATAAGCCTGGGTTTGAGAGGTGCTAAGGAAGGAAGGTTTTTTCCTCCTCCAACTAGTAAGTGGATTCAGAGCTCCTTTGCTCCACCCAGGAGTGACTGGTACGGGGCCAAGATTCAGTTGCTGTCTCACCTCCCCACAACCTCATCTCTTCACCTCTGGTGTCAAGTGTTTTGCCAATGAAAGCATCGATGCAGCCTGATGGATCAAGGAATAACAAATGCAAAAGGTCTGAATTTATGATGAGGTTGCAAGGAAGAAGAGAACATCCATTTGTTTCTTTTTGAAGACAGAATCTTTCTGAAACTGGCTAGATAATCCTCGGTCGTGAGCTTTTCCAGGAATTTGTTTTTCCATTTATCTGTGTAGACTGCATCTGATTTTAAAGCTTAGAACTCATAATAAGAACTTTTTCTGTCAGCTCTATAGCCCTCAGCTTATACAAACCTCTTCGTAGTTCATCTTCCCAGAGGAAATTTTTAAGGCTTCTTCACTCTAAACCACTTTAATGTTTTGGACTGAATAATGCACTTATTAAGGTTTTAAAATTACTTCAAAACTCAGTAATGTTTTTTAAAAAGCAAGTCTGCCCAGCTTCTTTATTCCCTGTGGTTTTTATCATTATAAAGGATGACAAGCTTGAGGAATGAGAAAGATCTATTTATTTAAATGCATAAAAAAAGAAAAAGATGGATTAGTTCCTTGGTCGAACAAGAACAGAATTGCCAGAGCTTTGGATGGATGACCTGACAGTTCTGCCTGTGCTTAAAGTTGGTCTGCACCTCTCTTTGGAAGAACTTTTTTCTTTGAGATTTTCATTTTGTTGTAACTCTACCATTTTAGATGGAGATTTTATTTTATTTTTTTATAGGCATTTCCTTCCCAATGGGTGAAGATGGCTTTTTGTAAGTTCCACCTGAGAAGATTTTTAATATTTTCCAAATTAGGATTAAAGGACAAAGAAATTCTTTTCTATAAACAAAAATATTGCAGCAGTTTGAGAAGCTGGTATGTTTGATCCACTGACAGAAATTTCTGTGGTCATGTGACTCATCTAAATTTAACTTTAGCCAGTGACTTTTTAGTGTGTGTTTGGTTTGCTCTTTGTGTTGTTTTTTTTTTTGGTGTGGGTGTTTTGTTGTTTTTTTTGGTTGTTGTTGGTTTGGTTTGTTTGTTTATAGTTTCTCTTCCCAGCTGCCTGACACTGATTCAGAGCCAATGGCATCTCCCCTTTAATCTTCAAGCTTCCCTTGTTGGTGCAAGAACTGGAAGTAGTACAACAATTCCATGGCTCTGAATGTTTGCAGGCTTAGTCTCTTTGCTTTTTAGCTTCCATTTAAATTCTGGATAATTCTCAACAGAGTTAATTTCACCGACTTGTCTCCAGCTCTCATTGAGTTCTGACCCACCTCTGAATTTCTGATTCTTCTCTGATGGTCTGAGACCATGTCTGAGTGCATAGCTTGTTGGTTTAATTTGTACTGGCCTTCCAGTTTCTTTGATATTGCAGGAAATTTCAGGATTAAGTTTCTAAAAACACTCGTGTGCTCTTCCTACCTCAATAAGCAGCAGCACAGGGCAGGACATGTTGTATGTCACACACGTTGAGTGTGTTTTAAAGCACTCAGCCACCACAGAGGTGCTGAGAACACTCTGAAATGTTGTTGTTAGTGTGTAACAGTCATGGTAGTGTGTAACAGTCATGGCAGATTGGAAGAGAACTTTAAAATCACTGAGTCCAACTGTGAACCTAATACTGCCAAGTCCACCACTATGTCCCCACGTGCCACATGTACTTGTGTTTCAAATACCTCCCGAGACAGTCACTCAACAGCTTCTCAGGGGAGCCTATTCCAATGCTTGGCAACCCTTTTGGTCAAGGATTTTTTCCTAAGATCCAGTCTAAACTTCCCCTGATGCAATTTGAGGCCATTTCCTCTCGTCCTATCACTTCTTACTTGGGAGACCAGCACCTGCCTTGCTCCAAGCTCCTTTCGGGGAGTTGTAGAGAGCAATAAAGTCTCCCCTGAGCCTCCTTTTCTCCAGGCTGAACAACCTCACTTCTCTCAGCTGCTCCTTATAGGATTTGTTCACTAGATCCTTCACCAGCTTTTCTTTGGACATGTGTCCTGAAGGGGCCTGTTTCTCTGTAACTCACTCCACTTCTGACTTACAGGAATGAAGCTGCTCCTCCTAGTCAATGAAGGCACTTTGTACTGGATCTAGTAGCTAGTTAGGACAAAATAAACTGGAAGGAGAGACTCTATGTTTATTAAGGCAGGATTAATGTCTATGTTCTCACCTGAGCTACACTGTTCCAGTGCTCTTACTGCTGTGCAAGCAAAGTTCAGGGAGTAATTATGGTTTTAGTTAAATGACAGCTTTTTCTTCAGTTAGTCACCTAGGAAAATGACAGCTTGGCTAACTCTGCTACAAAGAACTAAGCTGACTGATCTGGAGTCAGTGTTGTCTTTTCTGCTCCTCACTTTGTGAAATTCAGGTGATGTGATTCTCTTCAGTGGCTGAATTGTATGCTGTTGAAGTTGTGTGGGTAAATAATGGGCAGTAGAACCAGTGCACTGGATATGTTGGTTTACAGTAGCAGTGGAGGTGCATTTGTGTTTTTCTGCTGCCAGAACAGTTTGACAGGTATCAGTGTGGCTGTATCTCCCTGCGACAGATCCATGGGCCCCTCAGTCCCTCTGCACAGGACTGGGTCTTGAAAGGCTGGCACATTTCTCACAGGCCTCTGCATGCTCAGTGCTCGTGATAGTTCTTGGTCAGGCTCCAATATCCACACTGTAGTCTTTAAGGTTTTTATTTCTAGTGTGTTTGCTGTCAGAAAAAATGGCACTATTGGAAGATATGTTGAGAAATGTGAGTTGGCTGGATAAACTGAGCTGCTCTGCTTTGGTGTGGTTTGTTGCCTCCTTTTCTGCAAGTCCCTGTTCAATCTTCTATCTCTGAAGGCACCTGAACAATTAAATTGGAATGCTTTTGGCAGGAGGAGAAATAGAATTTCTGCTTAATGCTGTTACTTATACTAGTTTTTTATGAATTTGGCAGCAAGTTACTGCTTTTGGGCTTATAATATTCTGTGACTTCTGCTTTTATAGTAAAATTAGGCTTGCAAGTTATTTCTGTGATAAAAGAAATGATAATTTGGGAATTTCAAGATACGGAATATACAATGAACTTTGCAAACTTAGGCACTGCACACTCAAATGTTTCTTAAAGCATTTCCATAGTTAGCTTTGGAGCCCATTAGTCAGAATGGCATTTGCTTTGGGGGACAGTATTTGGGGGGCTTTGGGCAAACGCTGTCAGAAGGGCAGGTGAAGCAGCTGTATCAGTGGTCCAGTTTTCATTTTCTGAAGGATGGTTTGTGAACCAGCATTTGACATTTGGCCTAATGCCACATAATCCAGTTATGTAGCAAACTGGAAAAAAAAATGGGGTGCTCAAGACAAGCAGAGCTCAAAATGCTTCACTCATGCTGCTGTTGCACTGTTTCCTCCCTGCTGGCGTTGGTTCTGTCTCGCTGCTGTTTGTTGGGGTTTTTCCCCCCCTCCTGCTCTACTGTACTACTTTATAAAACAGAAATCAACCTAGAATTTAGTGTATGGTAGGAAGGCTACCATACACTGGTATGGTGGTTTGGTTTTATTGCAATCCTTGGAATAATAAAGTAGGCTGGGAGTGACCCGGGAATATCATCCAGGTCACACCTCTGCTCAGAGTGGGGCCATCTCCAGTGTTAGATCAGGTTGCCATATGGAGATGAGTTTTGCACGTCCCCAGTGATGAAGACTCTGAGCAGTGTGTTGTAGTTGCTCGGAACAGTGACCTTCCTCGCCGTGAAAAACCTCGTACCCATACCTCTCAGAATCTTCTGTGTTACAGCTTGTCTCCAAGGGAACAATCTGCCTCTGTCTTCCCTCTGTTTGCTCACAAGGCAGTGAAACTCCAATAATAATCCCCTTTAGCTTTCTCTTCTTAAAACCATCTCGACACCTTCAAATTCCTCAGAGTCATCTTGTATCTCTCTGCTGGACTTGCTTCAGGGTGTCCACGAGAGGGTCAGACTGGACACAGCATTTCATGTGTGGCCTCCCAAGTGCCAAATAGAGGGGATTAATCACTTCCCTTTGCCTTCTGGCTATGATCCTGTCAACAGAGCCCTTAGCACCGTGTAGGGCTGATTCTATGAAGATATTCAATTAAATATTCTTTTGGCTCCAGAGAAGACAAAAGCTAGTTTTAAAATACACATTTTTATCCTTATTCTTAAAGGCTATGGAAAGCAGTCGTCTTGTAAACTACTCAGAGATCTCACTGCCCATGTTCTCTATATAATAACCCAGTTGTAAGACCAGTGAGGTGTTTCCAACAAATCTGAAGGATGGCTAAAGGAATTGGTAGTTCCACAGTTGGCCAAAGTGTATCATGGTTTCATTAGTACAGTGAAAAATCATGTTAACAAGGGGGGCACAGCAGCTACTTCAGATATGAAAAGTTGGGGGGCTGGAATGCAGTCTTTGACAAGATTCTCTGCAGTTTGTTTTGAAGAGGTGGTGGGAAAAGGAAGAAGGGAAGGGTATTTATTACCCAATATAAGACAAAACTAAGGAAAAAGAAATGGTGGACAAAGGATGGCTAAAAACTGGGAAAGAAGTCAACAGAGCAGACTGAAGACTGTTGAATAAATAAAATACAAATGAAGATTGGCATTTTGGTTGCCAATGGGGAAGAGAGAATGTAACAGTGGCAAGGAGATATGGGGATGTTGGTAATATGAACATAAAACACTTCCTGGTATGTGCAAAGTGAAATCTGGACCTTGAAAACACTGAACTAATAGTGGAAATTAGGGAGGAGGGGAAAAAAAAGTTGTGGTCTTTATCCAGAGGAATTTAATTCAGGAATAGGCAAAACCTGTTGTAAAACAGTTTACATTGGTTTTATGCCTTCTCTCCTGATGTTGTCAAAAGCATGACTTACAGAGTGAGTACTCTTTGACTTAGTGCATGCTGCTTAAAAGCATTGAATGCAAATTCTTTAGTGGCAGTGGGAAGAAACTGCTGTAGCAGAGTAAATACCTGACCCCTGCTTCTCTGTGTCTCTTCTGATTTATGCTGGTTAATGGGAGCAAACTTCAATGTCTCATCTCCTTTAGGGCCAAGAATCAGCAGGGAAGAAAAGCCAGGGATTATTACATGACTGCCCTATGTAAAAATGTTTTTATCAAGCTTCCAGATAACACAGTCACTTCAATGAGCTAAATTTTTGAGGCCATAGTAGCAGTGATGGAGTTTTCAATGTGAATTGCTACTGATGCATTCTAACACTGCTGGGTTTAATCCACTTGCCTATGTTTTATATTCTTTTTAAAAGAATATTTTGCACTAACTGCATATAAAATAGAATGAAATAAAATAAATAACTCTGTAATCAAAGTATGTTTAATTTCCTAGCTTTCAAATGTGTAACAGATGGGTGTTACTCCATATTTGAAGTGGCTATTTCAGTTATCTTTGACTAGTATTTTTATAACTGCCCAAATTTAATTCATGCTGGGTTATTTTAGGTTTTTGACTTGCTATATATTAGGGCAGAGAGGAAATGTTACTCTCTTGTGGAGGAGTGTATCATTGAATCAAAAGTTGGCATTCACCTGGGCTGAGGGAACTGTTTGTTCCCTAGGGAAGTGCTTCTAGAAAGTAACTGGTTTTTAGGTGATGAACCATCCTAAATCAAGCTTTTTAGTTCAGCTTGCCCTGAGGCAAAACGTTTCAGGATATTTTAGGAGAGCCTGGTAATCTAATTAATCTTATGAAAATAATGCTAGAATTTGTTCTTTATTTCCTGATCCATGAAGTACGTGGTGTTCTCTCCCTTACATAGCTCCATCTCAGAAATGGTCCAAAGCTGGTGATAAGGTGGGGTGCTCCCTTGTGTAATAGATATTCTGCAGACACACCAAAGGTTTGGCCTCTGAAAGTGGCAATACTGCTGCAGCTCTAACAAAAGCTACTAAAAACTGCACGAGCAAAGCCCTGTGTGCTCCCTACCTTGCAGATGAATGTTGTTTTTATAAATCTCCTGGCTTTATTTCATGCTTATTGTTTGTGTTGATGAGTAATGGGAACCAGGGCTGGAATGCCACCCTTCTGAATAAGCCAGTAGTTTGTTGAGAATTTTCTTCTCCTAAAATCCATTTATATTTCGAGGTACTGGAAGGCAAAATATTTTGATGGATGTCTTTGCAGGATATACTCCTGGATGAATGAGGAAGTAGTAACTGTAGTTGGTGCTACTTAAAAAAAGCTAAGGCAGTTCAGTGAGGCTTTTCCCCCCATTTTAATCTCTCAGATATAAACAATACAAATGCATAAGCATGGAAAGCAGTTTGAAGCTGTGACTGCATGAGTCTTGTAGGGTAAGGTTCTAATTTCCCCTGTGCTTCAATTTGCCATTCTTCAGGAAAAGATTGGTTTTGCTGAAGAATAAAACAATCAAAACTTATTGCTGTTTTTCACCAGCCACCCCTGCTAAACTAGAATGTTCCTGTGTTGCTTATGTAATTAAGCATCCACTAATTTCTTTCTCTTTGGGAAATACTTCTGCAAATCAGCACTCCATATATTAAGAGTTAAGATCATATCTTGTTGTTTAAGGTAAGGATAAGGACAGGCATTATTATTATTTTATAATAGATTCTTAATCCTTTGCTCAGTGAAGTGTTGACACTTTCATTAGAGTTAAAATATGTTGCCTGTTTACAGCAAACCTGAAATCTCAGTATGTGGTTCTATCAATTTTAATTATTTGAATCATGAGAACGACTAATTTTTTGACTTAAGGGTATGTGAATGTACCATGGAATATTTTTTTAAGGTTTTTTCCAGTTTAATGTCTGAATCCAAATTCATAAAGAGTTGGAAAAATGAGATGTCTGAGCTATAGGATTCACAGGGATTTTATATGAAGCCTATTTAATCAGGATAACACTGTTATTAATATTCATAAAGTCAGCTGGAACACAAATGACAGACTATGGAGCCTAAAATTTTTTACTTGTGAATTTATTAAAAGCAGCTTAAAAAATTAATGGAATTTAAGTAAAGTTGACGAAAATGAAAATCTTCTGTTAGCAGAAAAAAATCTTTATTAGAACTTTCTCTAAGTCCATCTTGCATTGATATCTTTGACAGATTTCATCGGTACTTAAAGAAGAAAGATGCATGAATGGTCATTTAAAAGGATTTAAACACATTGGCACATTAATTTTTACATGAATAATAAGTAGTTTCCAAAAGCAATTAACTTACAGTGTACAAGATTTGAATAGAAAAATAGGACTGTGACATCAAAGGGCAAAGCAAATGTGCTGTACATTTTAAACTTTTAATAATAGGACTTCTAAAATAATAATTTATTTCCTTTCCACGGTAGGTAAAGTAACAGTGAAGGTAGTTGTGTCTAGCTTGGGTTTCTTTTGAAACACCCCAAGATCTAGAACAAAGAAACAGTTTGATGCTGAAGAGCTATTCATAAAGAGCACTTCCAGGGTTTTACAGGGATCGGGTGCTTTTGAACTGAGCTTTCTTACAGTTTCTGGGTGTGGAAAACAGTCATAGACTGATTTTCTCCCATCCTGCTATATGCAGGACTGGAAGTGTTTGGAGGGCAAAATAGATCTGGGATTTCTTTCATTAGCAGGAAAATACTGGTTAATTTATGTTTATATTTCTAGGTGGTTTTGTACTTAAATATTTAGTGTGAATTTTACATGACTAGTGGATATTTTTCTTTTGGCTTTCTTCGTGTGATGTTCAAGTGTAGTCTTAACATTAACACAAGCTGAATAAATAGGTACTGGATAAGGAAATTAATTCTAGATTTAAAACTGTCTCTAGATTCTGGCTTACAGTTGCTTTTTGTATTTTCAGTTTTGTCTTCGTCTATATTTTCATCTCCAGCTTTTTCTTTCAATTCCTAGGCAGCTTGATTATTAACAGATTGTCTTAAAATGAAAGTAAAGGGAAGGCTTAAAAGAGTTGTATTTAATTTTCCTGATGCTTCCTCCTGGGACAAGCTTCCTCTGGTGGAGTAAAATTTAAGACTGTCTAAATAAAGATGGTTCACTTAAGGTATTTCTAGAAGCAACATTTACATTTGAAGTGCCTCCTGTAAAGCTGTATCTTGAATGGTCTGGAAGTGTTGTGCCTAAGTTACTGCCCTATAGCAGATCATTTGTTCAGAACAACCCATGTACACACACTTGGTGCAGGGAATAATTATTTGTTCTGTTTCCTAACCTTTTCAGCCCCAATGACAGGGAAAGTATCCTGCAAACCCTAGGGAGCCCCCCACTGTCTTTCTGTTTGGCTTTGATCTATAGGCACCTTAATCTGCTATTAATAATTTTTTATTTCCTCTATGGGCAAACCAGAAAATGCCTCTTAGTTAGCAGAACATAATTCACCTACAGTGCCAAATTCTGCCAAAACAACCTCTTCTGCCTCCGCCTGTCCTGGTGCATTGGCATTTTGTTGCCAGGAGAGGGCAGCATTTTCCTACCTCAGGTACCTGCAGGCACATGCCCTGCTTAGACTGTCAATGTTTCTTGTAATTACTCCCAGTATATTTGTTGCTTGCTTATGAATTAACTTGCATTTATGGAACTAAATCATTCCAATCATTTAATTACACCTGAGGAGCTGAACTATAATTGCTTGCTTCCAACTAGGATCTGATATGGCTTGAGCAGTATTAATTTGGTGTTTACTTTTCTGAGTGCTAAAAGCATTAAAATGATTGTGCAATGGGATTACATTTTACTAATTGCTGGCATTCATTAGCTGGGTAAATGGCGAGGAAGAATGACTGTATATTGTGGAGGGATAAAATTATGGTTTTAAATAGTATATTACTAGGCACATTAAGGCCCTAAGACATGTTTTAAAATACTCCAGAGGTTATTAAATACCGTATTTTCTTCATGTCTTGCTATATGAATATCTTATTAAAATACTGCAATTATTATGAACCTTTTTGTGCAATATGTAGGGAAATGGCTTCATTGACAGAAACCTATTTCTTGATATTAATAACCTTCTATATTTTCAGCTAATCCAAAAGTAAATGAGGAACTTAGGAAAAGATTGCCAACTCCAAATCAACACAGTTACACTGAATTGAAAAAGTGTACAGCTTCATTTGAGGGATTCCAGTAAGGAACTCAGTGTTCTGTGAGATGAGGTGAAGTTGTTTGGGTTTGGGTTTTTATTTTTTAAGACCTAAGGACATTAAATCATACTACTTTTTTTTTTCCTCATGCAGTTAACAAATATGAGCTAAATATGTCTGTCTTGATTGCTTTATGTAAATGGCAGTGTTGAGTTTTAAGTGTTTGTACAATTACACTTTTAATCCCAGAGAAAAATGAAAACATCTGGCTTTTTTGAGGTGTACAGGAAAACAATTTCTTCTACTGTTTTAGTAGTTAGAACATGTGCCTTGGTAGAATAGGCTTGAATTATTTTAAAATGTGTGCTTAATTTAGTTTGGTATTTTTTTAACTCTTACACTTCTCAGCACAATGCCAACTCTGGATCTTTTCATGATCCAGCCACTGCCTCACATGTTGTATCCTTTTAATAAATGTAGAAAAAATACAGCAGGGAAAACATACAAAATAAGCCCAGCTGTGTAGCTGGAGGAAATAGAGGAAAAATTGCCCTTTATACAATACATATTAAAAGAGGTGCTTGAATAAGTAATAGAATTGGTGGTAAGCTGACTGTATTAGCAGGATTACAAAATTATTTTGATCTCCTTGAGATCTAGAATATTGTTAAACTTTTAACACACAACAGAGCACATATTTTAACACTCAGAATGTTACCTAATAAGCATAAGGTCTTGTTTTGGAGTATTGAGGATTGTTTCTTGGATATCTTTGATGATATGAAATACTGCAACTGTGTAATTAACTGTAAGGTCTGAAGCAATATGTATGCAAATACTAGAATGGATTACTTAGCTGTTTAGAAAAACCTGCCAGTTCAGAGTTGGGGTGGTCATAGGCCACTTGACCTGTATTTTATCAAGGAATTTAAAGCTGGACAAAGGATGCTGTAAAGTGAAGCACTTGGCACCACCACTGTCATCTTACCAAAGGGACCTGTCTCACTGCCTGTAGTGGGACCACTCGGTGTGATTTGGGCTGTGCTCAGTCAGTATCCAGAAGTCTTTCCAAGACCAGACTCTAGGAAGATGATGAGCTAATAAATTTTTCAACAGAGCTGTCGGATGCAACAGAAAGCTGAACCAAACCATTATAAAAATTAGATTGTGAAGAAAAAAATACTTGAGTGAAAAAAGTAATTTAGCACTGCTAAAGTACACAGAGGTTATTGTTGTGTTAGAAATGTTTTTAAATCATTTGTCTTGTACGTTTTCTGTCAAAGGAAGGCAAAGTATAGGTATGTTATGATATATTGTTTCAAGTTTATTTATC
This sequence comes from Chloroceryle aenea, assembly GCA_013399075.1. Taxonomy (NCBI): domain Eukaryota; kingdom Metazoa; phylum Chordata; class Aves; order Coraciiformes; family Cerylidae; genus Chloroceryle; species Chloroceryle aenea. The sequence continues at coordinate 14,208 of VWZY01000771.1, read as the reverse complement.
TAAAGTTTGCTTTATTTTAGCTCTGAAATCTTCAAGCAAAAACTGGACTCGGTGCCAGATCAAACAAGTTCAGAAGAACAAATGGAGAACTGGTCAAAAGGTAAGGACTTTTAAGATCTTAATAAGGAACCTCAGGTGTTGTACCAGTGCTAGGCAGTGACTGGAATGTATTTGTTCTTGCTGATATATGACTGACTTTGGAAGAAAAGAAAAGCCAACCCACAATCACACACTGCCTCTTAAAAGTATTTGAGGTAACAGGACAGCAGCTAGAGCAATGTAAATCATAAGCTTTATTTTGTGAGTTATTGAAAATATTTTTGTAACTTGCAGAAGTTTTATTTAAATTCTTAGTCTGTACACTGCACTTTCCACCTTTGTTTTTTCTTAGTGGCTTAAACCCAAATCTGAAGTCTCTCCAAGTAACTTGCTTGGTTTTTCATGCCCAGCTAGAGTCACATTAAGCCATATACTACTATTAAGTTTCTTATTACCTCAGCTGAATATGGAGTGTAAGGTAGGCTTGGAGGTAAAGGGGGCCTTAGTTAACTTTGGACATCCATGGTTCATGGAGTCCTCATCTCTATATCAGGATGGAAGGATCTTTTTGTATAGAGAAGATGGCATCTTCTCTATTTCTTTTATTTTTGAATTTTATACTATGTATTCTTTCTCAAAAGATAATAAATTGCAAGTTTCTCCTGAAGTGTCTGTTGTTTAGAAGCAAGAAATACTCTGTTTTGGAGGAGATGCATTTTTTACATCTGTAAAGAAATCTCTATCTACATTATTTTGTAGAATAAACTAATTCTAGACCTTTTTTACCTCATGGAATTTTGAGCTATCACTGAGTGAAGTTGAACCATATACTCTGAAAATTAAAACTCACAGTGGAATAACTTGCTGGAGAATTATATTCTAACAATAGAAATGTGTAATGGCTTCATCAGACTTAGTATTTTTAGACCTTTAGGGGTCAGCATACCCTAAGAATGGTTCAAAAGGTTAACTTTTCCAAGTAGGCAAGTGAACACCACAAACTGAACCTCTGAAGTATTTTCTAACTGCAAGGAATGGTGTTTTCTGCTGCTCACAGACACTTGAAAAGTTGGTGGTTGCTGAATTTCATATGTATTTTTTTTTTCTGATGCCTGAAGCTACTGTTTTGTGCTCTTTAGAAGATATTTCTTCCAAGCTACCACTTGGGTATTTCTGTATCCAGTACAAGTTGTTCTACAAAGTAAAGTTGATACACTTCTTTTAGATCAATTGTTAGTTTAGTAAGTCACATAATTCTTTGTGCTTTTACTCCTAGAGATGTTTAAAAAAGGAATTATGGATAAATTTCTTACCATATGGGTTTTGATAAGGATTTTTTTCTTATAATTCTGGGTCTTAACAGATTATGCTGTTCTAATCAATCTTTATTTAATTGTAATGTTCTATATGTACCCTTGGTAGATATTCTGGTGCACTTTCTCATTCTCCTGCTAAATTGAAGCAACTTTTCATCTGTTTGTCCCTGTTGAAAGTGTATTCCATCCTGTATTCCACATTCTTTGTCATCTGTGATCTTTCCTTTCTGCAGCCTTTACTGTATGTAGTTCTTCCTTGATTGTAATTTGGAAGTTTAAAAGCTGGTTTTAGACTAACCCTATAATGATTTATTTTTTTATAACATACCAAAATGTTAGAGATGAAATTCTTTGTCAGAGAATAAGGATGGTAAAGCTTGTCCAAGATGAAATTCATCTGACTGGATGAAAAATCAGTCAAGCACTGAGGGTCTTTAAAAGATGGCATAAATGTTAGGTGCAGAGAAGTGGTAAATTTATGGGGCTTATGTGGGAAAATGTCTAACCTGTTAATGGGTGTTATACTTGAAAGAAAGCTATTAAACAATATCTTAAGATATTAATATCTTAAGTAGAATATATACTTAAGTAGAATTAAGTATATTCTTAAGTAGAATATATATACTTAAGTAGAGTATATTTGAAGTTGAGACTTGATAGCTAAGATTTTCTTTTTTACTTTCCTATTGTTTGGGATATAGAATGCCTGTGTGCATTGAAAACATTTGTCTGTTCATGTTAAGAGTTAAAGAGCAGCCTATGTGCAAGGCTTACATTTGGGGGTTTGTACCTAGCTCAAGCACACTGTTTATCTCCACAGCACCTTGGTTTTTGAGAGGAGGATAGCAACTTTATTTCTCTCTAAGAATACTTGAGAGAATCTGTCTGGAGAATTGACAGCAGGTTGGTAAGGACTAGGTGATTTCCCAAAGGAAAATATTCAGCATCCAAGCTAGAAAGTTGGGGATGATAGTCCATGGTGTTGGGAAATAGGTGCCTCTCTTTGCATTGCATGGCAGTAGGGAGGGAAGGACATTGCACCTGGGTGGAGTTGTTTCTTTAGCAGGATTTACGGGCGTGACACAAACTGCACAAACATTAATGCTCAGAAACACCAGCAGGAACCTGAAATTGGGTTCCTTTTAGATTTATACATTCAGGACTTGATAGGTCAATATATAGATGCACACGTCTGGGACTTGATGTGTCCATTTCCCAAAAGGAGTGAGCAGAATAGGAAAGCAGTGAGTTCAAATTGGAGTTGTATTTGTGTCTCATTTGACTCATACCATGCATGCACTGTGTTTGCATGGGTGCAACTGCTGTAATGTTTTTACCTGTGTCATAGTTCTGAGCATCTATGATTCTTAAGGGCAAGGCAGAAATCAGATGAAGACATAAAATACTAAGTACCATTTGGTCAGTTTTGACACCAAAATTAAAATTTTCCAGACTGCAAAATGAAAAGAATTGTATAATTCTTATTTGAAATTTCCTAACACAAGGTGATAGATTGATAATTTTTACTGACAAAGTGGTTTGCTCTCTTAAGAGGAGGTGGTTGTGTTTTTCAAGCATAGAAATAAGTATCTGTGTATTTCTAAACCACCATTTAAAGCACATGTTGAGATGTCAATGAACTAATTTCACCTTTGTCACAATTTAGACCCACAACAGACACTCTCTGTTAACCCCCCTCCCTCCCCAAAGGGGAAGAGAAAGGGAATAAGGGAGAGAGACTTAGTGATTAGAAAAGGAAACTAGAACAGCTGGAATGAGAATGAAAATAATAATAATGAAAATAGAATATATACAAATATATGCAAAAGCAGAATAAAAACCAACCCCCCTGATGACAATTCCATCACCANNNNGGAAACAGGCTGCTGACTGCAGACAGTGCAGGGAGTGAGAACTGAGCTGGAAAGCAAAATCCCTGAACAGAGCCAGCTCTGTTCTCACCCAGACCAGGACAACCTGTAAGGAAGTCGTGCCAGCTCTTAGTTATGACCCATATCAACACTTTCACTGTAACTTATCTCCAAAGAATGTGCAGCTTGTAAAAATGCTTTAAAATTGCAGGTATGGAAACTGTAGTTCAGAGAAGAGAGTGCCTTTCAAGAGATGTGCTAATGTAAATGGAACAGAACTGCAGATTCACCTTGTGCAGGGAAATCTGGAAAGTGTTTGATCTGTTGGTGAGCTTTTGTTTTCCAGTCTTGCTCCCTTCAGGGAAAATAGAAGAGGAAAACAGATATGCAAACCTAATGAACAAGTTAGGTGTATTTATAGCTGCTCAGATACATGTGCATGTGATAAGATTGTGTAGACAATTGTCTTAATTGCACTGTGTGTTTGTGTGTGCATGAATCTGGTTATAGCTCTCCTTGTACTGTCATGGCCAGGATGTGTGTGTGCCAGTGGTTTACAACATTTGGGGTTTGGTATTTTACTCTGTAGTGAACAATATTCAGGAAATAAAACTTCTCTAGCAATATTTTTGCATTTATTTACTCCTGTTTATAAATACCATTAGTCAACCATCCCTTTTGAATGCATGGTACTCAAGGCAATGCATAGGTATAGGTGAAGTAAAATTAATCCTCTTTTTTTGCTAATTTCCTACAAATAAAGCTGCTTTTCCACACCATGTATTTCTAGACTGCCTGATTAGATGTAGTAGGTTCTTCTGGTTATGTTACAATTTTAGTGTACTTTATTGTGGGTTTGGTTATGTAAAAGTACTTATGAGGACATCTTGTCTGGAGCTGCTGTTGTGTGATGTTAACACATGCACCCCCAAAGGTGAAGGGATAAGGAAAGCTTTTTATTTGTCTGATGCTCTAGCTGAGTTGAATTGTAATTGATGGTAAAGATGCTGCTTTATCTTCCTCCAGAAACCACCAAGGATGTAGTTGAGGCAGAATAAACCATACTTGTCATACTAAAATCTGTTTCTTCTTTTCCATGCCTCACCAGGAGAGAGTGAGCCTGTTCTTCCTCTCCTTCCCTCTTTTAGCAATAAGGAGTGCTGCTTACCTGGGAAAGAAATAAGGCCTGGCTAGTGCATGGGTGTGTATAGAGCAGAGTCCTCTTCATCTGCATGGCTCAGCTGATCAGTGTCTTCCATGTGTGCTGCACGTTCTGTACCAGATGTGCTGTGTGCCAGCTGTCACAGATCCTCTGGTGACATGGCAAGGCCAGTTGCAGCTTTCCCTGCACAGTATAGGAGATTGAAGAAAGGTTGAGGATGGTCTTGGAAAAATCCAACACTGGAAGAGTGGCTAGTAGCTGTTGAACAACACCAAGTATGGAAGATTAAGAAAACATTTTGCATGGAAACAGAAGGAATTGTGTGCCGTGACTTATAAGATACAAAAGAGCTTGATAACTGAAAGATCATCAAATACTGTCCAATCCTTCCTGTAAAAATCATCACCCTTCCATGTGTATAAATTCTTCTCCCTCCTTTTTTCATTCAGTTTCTTTCCTTGCACATTTTGAATGGTTAAATACAGTGCAGGCCAAGCTGCATGCAGAAAAACTCCTCATCAGAAGCACAGTTAAGTATGCAGTGCCTGCCTGCCTCATTGGAGTGCTGTTGAATATGATTTTTTTTTTTAAGACACTTCATAGTACACTGGAAATGTGCAGTGCCTTATCTGCACTGAGTACTGCAAGTATTAACGAGGAGGAGAATGCACACCTTGAAGTATGGCACTTTGAATCACTCAAGTGGTTAAAGTATGAGTGCAGCTAACTTCAGAATGTCTTAAAAATCACTGTGGTAAGAAGTGGTGCTCTCAGTGGAGCACATTTCATGGGCTTCAGAAGGAGCTTTAGAAGACTTCTAAAAGTGTAAGAGGAATTTGTTTATTTTCTTCAGAAACCTTGGTCACTTCTATTTTAATAATACCTAGAATGAAGCTTACATTCAGAGCAAAGACACCAAAGAAAAAAGTCATTAAAAAATCAAACCAGGTTTTCCTGTGGAGTGCATTGGAGACTTCTCTGTGACTTCACCTGCATCTTTAGTGGACAGTTTACTCAGAGTAGTGCATGGACAAGGTGTCTTACTAGCACTTCATGCACAGTGACCCTTCTTTTATGTTGGAGACTTAGAATATTTTTTTCTTCACTTTGAAAACTGTACTTTCCTGGGATTTTGTTTAGCACCCTTAAATCAGCAAAGCCTTTCTTGTTTGTTTGCAGTAGGGGAGGTTGAGTCCATTTGGATAATGGAGAATTTTCCCTATAATTAATGGACATCAGGAAACATGACCCTGCCTAGATAAAAGGGAGTTCTGGATCATTAAGATTTAGATAATGGAAGGGGTTCTGTGTGAAAAGCAATTGTCTGGTATGACAATAGCAGAAGAAGAATGGGGTGGGAAGGTTTACTTTGTTTTTAGCTGGTTTAGAAAACATCAACACAGCATGCTTAGTAAAACCCTAGCAGACACTATGTTTGGAAATTATGTAATAACTCCATATAGGCTGTAATGATATCCTGAAACCCTGTATTTAAACTAACCTGAATTACAATGAGAGATAAACAGAATATTTACCCATCCCTTATGAGCTGCTGCTGATATGTAAATTTATTCTTCTACTTTGCACAAATATACTTTTGAGCTACTGCTTAAACACTTCAAGGTCCTTAGCCAAACAGTTTTAATGATGCCTCCAATATTATGAAAGTGTGACATTTGATGAATGCCTTGTATAGTTGTGATATGGGGGAAAGTGTAAACAAAAAACGCACATCAAGTCATCGTGCAACACCTAGATAATTTATAATTTTACTGTTTATATCCATCTTGACATTTTTTATCTGCCAAAGGCAGGTTTCATTTGGAATCTTAATCTGAGATTTATTTGGTGGATCTGGAAATCATAGCTAGAGTTCCCACAGGAAATGGTCCATCTACCAACAGATTAAATGGCAGTCCTGCAGTTGTTAAGGGAGCTCTGCATTTAACACACATGCATACTCATTCAGGCAGCACTGGGGAGAAAAATTAAAGTAGTAACCCAGGTTTAGGAACAATGTAGCTAAAAAGTCCCATATTTGCTGAATGACAAAGGGTTATATAGCAGCATTTCATTTTATTATTCGTGCTTGAATTTCTTGTTTGCTTTGTTGAGGCTGCTGACGAATACTAATAAATGCCTGCAACAATCCAGACGAGAGATGCCTGGCAACAAAGCTATGCGGTGGACCTCCCTGATCTTCTCCAGTTCACAACCTGACCTTTTGAAAAATTGGCTGGGCTAAGCTGCAGAATTTGGGTGTAATGGTTATTGTTAACTCCAGCTTTAGGATTTATTAATTTGTGTGATCAAGACTTACCTATACTTCAAAGTTTCAAAAGACCAAACACAATCATCCATCCATTAGAACTAACATTGTGTTGCAGTGAATCCCACTTACTCTCTGCCTAGAGATTCTGCTGTTTTGATGCATTCAGAATATAAAAATGCTCTTTTCAAGTCTGAGACCAAGCCTATAAAAACCTGGTGTCTTCTCAGCAACTAATATTTTAAAATAACGGTCTGTTAATGAATTGCAAAGGGAGAGGGGAATGACAAAGGGAAGGTCTGATATTTACACATTAATAAATGCATCATGATTAACTGCCGTGATTACAAAAATAATGATGGGCTGGATATTTTAAAGACTTGGTCTTTAAAAGCATTTTTCTGTTGTAAATATTCACCAGTTTCTACGCAATTGCTGTTTAGATGTAAAATAGGAGGGCAAAAGGCTCAGAATGAGAGAGGGAGGTGAAGGAACCATCATTACTAAAATAATCAGAATTCTCAGAGAATTGTAAAAAAATTGCCTTTGCCAGAATTACTCCAATTGGTTTTAATCTTCTCAATGTATTTCTTTATGAGGGGTGTTGCCAGGGTTCCAAGTGCAGGTGAATAAAGAAGGATTCGAAGTAACACAGATGTGTCCCCCCTTTTAAATTGCTAACATAGAATGAATTTACTGTTCTCTTTAGATTCCTTCAAGGAATAAAAAAAATAAACCATTAAACTTCTGAGTTTTGTCTGTATTTTAGCAAACAAAATATTTTCAAGCCTTTTTTTTGGTATGTGTATACTTTATGGGATAGAGAGCAAACTAAAACGTTAATGAAAAATACAATTCAAGTTTTTCTTCAATTGCAGAGAACTTTCTTAATAAAATTCCAGTGAGAATACATTGTTATCTTTGATCATGGCTTTGGACAACTTAGTTGTGACCAGAGATCAAGGATTTTAATTGTATTGGGTTTTTTTAAGCTGCCTTCTGAAATGGTTTTAATTGTTTGGAAGCTTTCTCTGTATTAGATAGTCACTGGGAAAAAAAGTTCCACCTACTGTTGAAAGGATAAGAAGCTTGTACATGCTGTACACAGTACATCTGTCTTCTAATACAGAAATACTGCAACCTCTCACATGAACAAACATCACAAAGGCATTTGGAGGGCTGTAAGTTTAGTTACTTGAAGTNTTAATAAAATTCCAGTGAGAATACCTAGTTATCTTTGATGATGGCTTTGGACAACTAAGTTGTTTTCTTACTTTCTGATTGTGTAAATGCTACTTTATTATTCACAGGTAAAAATAGTGTATTTTTTCCTTGAAGTCTAATTGACATGAGTTGTTAAAGCCTCTCAGAAGAGAGAAGAATTTGAGGTCTTGGAGGAGTGAGGAGCAGGCAGGGCCACCAGTGAATTAGCACAGGTTCCAAAGCACAGCACGGATACAGCGCCTGGGACTCCAGGTTTACTCTTGCCAGGGCTTGCTCGATGACCTCAATCCAGTTACTTCACCACTGCGTGCCTCAGGCTTGGTGGCTTTAAAATGACTATCACACTGCTTATGAATCCCTTATAAAATACCTGAGAGAGCTTCTAGGAAACATTTTCAAGACTTAGTTCAGCAAACCTGTCGTTTGTTTCTGTAGAAGAGCAGGAATCCTCTCTTTGTCTAAAATCCAGGACCTTTCTGAGTAAGAGTGACTTTAAAGTGAGTTGCTAGTCCTTGTTCCTCTGAGTTGACCCATAGGATTCTCCTCAGGACCCACAGTTATGTGTTGGGGCAGTGGGAGTGCAATGCATCTGTGTGGTGATACCTTCTTAGTTACTGCCAAGGGCTTGGCTGCTTCTCCAGGGCATTTCAGTTGGGTAGAACCCTGAGAAATAAAAGGAATTATACTTAAAACATATTACAGAACCATCCTGAGTTTAGTCTTCACTCGTTACCAGGTTCCTGTGATTGCCATTCTGCTGTGTCTCAGAAGTGATTTAGGGAGATCTTGGAGTCCTGCTGAGTAATCATCTTCCAGTTTGCTCAGTTTTCCTTAAACATGAGAAAAAGTTTGTTTTGAAGGGACGACCACTTGCTGTTAGTTGCAGGTTATTGGTTCTCAGTATACTATGCTGCACTGGAGGTGCCTAAATAATTGCTGAGATAAGTAAATCTGTAGTAAGTCCACAAATGAGTAAAGCTGCACTTCATGTTTATTTGTTTTGGAGAAAATTTGTATTGACTTTGTACTTCTCATACAGAGCTTTGCTAAGTATTTCAAGAAGAAAGTACTTCCCATTTCTTGAAAAAACTAAGCACAGCATCTCTTCTTGGGATTACCTCTGCAAACTTGTTTGAAGTTTGTGGGAAAGGTAATGAGGAAAAAAAAAAGCCCCCTTTGAGATGTGTGTGTAAATTATGTGTTGCATCTGTGTCAACTCAATGAGGATGAAAAGGGAAATAACAGGCATTCTGAAAATGTGTGAAACCTAAGCTACTTAGGCCAGGCAATAGGATCAGATTTTTTCTACCAACCTAATTTTCTTTCTTTGCATATTTTTACCTATAAACTCCTTTAATTTTGGTTTCCCCCTCATTTGTGTGATTCAGGCATTTGTCACTCAGCGAAGGGTGACCTGTTGAGCAGCCTGAGTCTTTCACAGTCATTCTGCGTGGTAGAAGTTCCAATAGTTACACAGCCAAGTGAAGGATTGTTTGCCTTTGACCAAAAGGCTGACTCATCATTTTGGCTTCTTGAAGGAATATTTAGCCATAGTACTAATTTCTTTTGCATAGCTTGAAAAGTTAGTGACTCTCAGGTTCAAGTTTTCCATTAGATCTAAATATTTAATTTCTATTTACTATATATATAAAAATTCAACTCCACTACCATTAGATCTTATGAATTGAAGACAATTCCCTAATCCATTTTTCACATAAGCTTTTAAAATGGCTTTTCCTTAACACAGCAATTGTCTTGTCCTAGCAGCTTGTTAGGATGCTTGCATTGTCACACATGCCCCAAAATCATCTTTCCAAAAATGTTTGTAGTAATATTAATGTACAAAAAATCTAGGTAATTTGAAAGGCAATGATATAGCAATTAGTCTAGTGAAAAATAAAGGGCAAGTTCTCTCTGGTTTTGCTCTTCTTCCTATGCTGCTGCTTCCTGCCATCCCTCAAGGGCCACATTCATGTAGTCTTCTGCAGAATGATGAGAACATTCTTTGTCTCTGCTACAGACCAGCTTAAAACAACTACTAGGAAGCTATAGGTAGCAAGCCCTAGCTGCTGTTACACTTGAAGATGGTTTGGAGCACGAAAGGATTCAGGTGAACCTGTACCTCTGTGCACTTGCATCTTCAACACTTCTTTCCACATTATCAGTGCCAGTACCAGTTTCTCTATGGCTCTGCTTCCCCTGGTCTGGCTGCCAACACCCAGCCTTCAAGAAAAGGCTGTAAGGTATAGTTAGGTTCAGTGGTTTTAGTTGACTCTCTAACTACACCCACTTTAACAACACTGAATTCTGTTCTGCCTTTACTATTTCAAGCCATGACAGCATTATCTTCCCCTTCCGTCCCTCACAATCAATTCCCAGCTCTAATTTGAGTGTCTTTATAGTTCTTCTTCCTAACATTTGCTTTTCTTTCCCTCAATGTGAACAAGCTATTCATTCAAGATAAATACATACAGAATATCAGCTGTTCAGCTTCTCCCTCCAGTGAAATATTCATCTGGGCTACTGAACTTGTTCTGTTTTAGATGGAAAAGAAGTTGTTTAGTATACTTGAGAACCAGAACCAGTGCTGATGCTGCCACTTAATGAAAACTACAGCATTTTCTCCAAAGCTTGCAAGGCTCTGTTACCCTTTCTGTAATGTTCCTTGTGCAGCCTGATTATTGCAAATGCTACTTACTCCCTGGTGTATCTCTGCAGCATTAGTAATTAGTGCACAATACAATTTGCAAGGACATATGAGGGAAGGCACTGAAGTGCATTGATTAATATTGTCACTTAGTGTAACTGTAAGACAAGCTACCATGTGCTGAGACCTAAATTACTTGGGCTGGGGGCTGTAGGCTATGTGGACAATATAATGGTTTTAAAAATAAAACCAAAACCACCCTGCCTGTTGATCTGACAGTGTGCAAAATGCCTTCCCCAAAGCATGCTCCGGAGAGATTCAGAATGTTGACCAAAAAAATGCATTGCAGCTTTATTAGACAAGTAAAACCTTCTCACCTTAATGCCCTTGGGCAGAGTGCTTTCAATTCTGAGTGGAGGAGGCTGCCATAGTCAAAGCTGGTAAGGAAAAAACCAGATCCTCTGTGTTTTGCCTAACATTTCTGGGAATGTCACTTACAGGCTTGCTGGGATGCTGTTCAGTCTTACCCATGTGCTTGAGGGAATGGAGTCTGGGTGGAAAGATGTGCTGCCAGTGTGAGTTGCTTAAAGAAGCAGCATTAGCATTAATACTCCAGAGTCAGAAATGGACCCAGGCCTGTTCAATGCCTTCAGTATTGAGCTGGATGATGGAGCAGAGAAGGGAAGGGTCTGGATCTTGTTGATATGAATAATTCTTGATGAAGAAAAGGAAGCAGCAGCAGCCAGACTTTTTGTAGCACCCAGTGATAGGAAAAGAGTCAATGAACATAAATTAAAACGTGATTCTATCTGAATCCAAAGAAACAGTTTTTTTACTATGAGTGTTGATCAAACACTGGCACAGGCTGCCTGGGGAAGTTGGTGTCTCTCTCCTTGCAGATCTATTCAAAAGCCATCTGGTCGTCGTCTTGGGTGACCTGCTCCAAGTGATCCTGCTTGAGCAGGGAGGCTGGACTAGGTGATCCCCAGTGATCCCTTCCAACTGCAACAACTCTGTGGGCTCTTTAAAGAGTCCTAGCACTGAACATAATAAATATTTAAAAAAGGCAGAAAAATGTACCCAGCTGATTACTCTCATGCTCAAAAGGATAGAATCACTTCTCTGATCTAACTAAGTGTAATTGTGGTAACTAATGTCATCTAATCTTGGTATTCTGGAACAGGAATGTTTTTCTTCTCTAACTCTCATATGTTGTGGGCCAAAGAGTTCAGCAGTGCTAAAGAAGGAACAAAGGTTCATGGTAATGCATCAGTCACTGGTCAGTGAGACAGACATGCTGTGCTTCAGTTCTTGCCCAGAATTCACCTGAGGATCCCAAATCTATGTGACTTGTAGAAAATGTTGAAGGCCTAGAGAAGAAGGGGAGGAAAAGTTGTTAGCAAATGAAGCGTTGCACTTCCCCTTGAGTCTGTGAGAGCTTAGTTTGCATCTCTATATATGTGTACAGATTGCTTGCTGCATCTGAAATGGGAGAAGTGGGTAGGATTTTGTTTGATAGGTGGCTCTTCATCATATAAATCAGATGGGGAACACATCTCAAACAAGGGTATGCCTTCCTATAAGAAGTTGTGCAAGTATTGAGATCCAGACTGGGTTAGTTTTCAGATAGTGTGAACTGGAGAAGATTCACTGGTTTGCCCTTTTGTGTTGCCACTCCCAAGTTGGGGCAGGTCCTTAGGTTGCTGTTTACTGTAAGAAGGAGCAAGAGGTTGCATCCCATTTTAAAATGTGGCAGCACCTGAAATCTTTGCTCAAAAGCCTGCTGGGTTTCAAGGCAGTGAACACCAGTGTGCATCTGCTGAAAGAACCCAGATGGCTGTGGGCAGTTTCTGCACTGGCTGTGAGAGGAGCTGAGGAGCACATTGCAATTGCAGGACTGCAAGCAGAGTTAGGTTATACTTGTTAGCAAATGTGAAGTTATGGACCCTTCATGTTCATTACTGTTCAGAAACAAAGACTCTGATGTGCTGTTTACTTTCATTCCTCTAGTACAAAATTCAGTGGGTACAGTTTAGAGAAATAAGTAAGGAGAACACAAATGAGTAGCGGATCCAATCACTCTATTGGTAGAATTATTATAACTGTATTTATTTTTTTACTATCTGGGGGGATGAACTAACATGTGAGATCAAAGAATGGATACCATGTAATGTTTGGAAACACTCCTTTTGTTAATGAGCTCCAGTGTTTGTTCTCTACTAATCTAAATGAAAGAATGAAGAATATATGGGTTGTTTTTTTCTGATTTGCAGCTTTTTTAGGCATCTTCTCATTTTTTGATACTTATCTATAATTGAAACTTATTTGTTCTTATGAAAGAACATTCATGGTATGTAGAGCTTTCTTTCAGGTAAATACCTTGATATTAGAAGTATGTTCTAAAAATATCTAGTAGCCAAGCTTAAGAGAACTATCACACTCAACATTTTAATCAGATAATTTTTCCCTTTGGCACAATTTGTGCTTTGCATTCTTTAAGTTCTTTAGCTGTATGAGCCTGTGTCTTACACTCTTACACTCTCTAGGAGTGAATAATGGGGCCTTAAATTTCTTCTTGCTAATTACAGCTCCCTGATAACACTTTTGTAGCCACAATGGATTTGAAAAAGACCTCAATATAAGTAAGAGTCTGGTTCACAACCTGCAGAGATCCCTGTCTACATCAGAAATTCATCATGTCTTACTAGGGTAGAGCTGATTTTTATAAACCCTAAGTAGATAATTTCCTAGGATCAGCATTATTTTAAGCTGCCATTTGAGGGGAAGAGGTATTTGGGAAATGATGCTGGATTTTTCATCTCTCCATGAAAAAAATCCAATAAATAGGTTATAACACCAACATCTGTGTTCTAGGATGATCAGCTCTCTTGCCTCAGTGGGATCATGAAGCTGTGAATCTGCAACTAGGGTCTTTTCTCACTTCTGCTACAAATAAGAACATAGCAAATGAGTTTTCAAATTAAATATCTCAAGTTTGTGCTTCTTTCCCTAAATGAAAAAAATCCATTTGCTTCTATTTCCAATTAGAAACGTGCACCCTGGAACAGACAACAGAAGACTTCTGTGCTGAGTTTCACCAGAATTCTGAAAAAAACACAGAATTTTTCATCCAGGCAGAAGCTGAAGCACTGAAACTTTCAGATTTGCCGGTAACTGGTCAAAAAGGAGGAGACCCAAATGATTGTAATTCTCCTCCTGAAGAATTAAGGTAAAACTGAACCTCCCTGTGTAATAGCTTTTCTAGATTGAAATTATAGGTAATATCCAAATGGATTTTTGTATAAAGATAGGGAAAAGTATTTCCTATCTGGGAGTCAATAAGTCATCTTTGTATTTACTCACTGTATCCGCCCTTCTTTCCTTGTGGAATGCAGCATTGCACCACTGTGTTCTCTAGTGCTGATAGAATATATCATCATGGCAGTGGCTTATGGGGCACTCTGTGGATGTTGCAATGATTGTGGGTTAAAATTGTGGGCAATTTTAAAAATACATACTGAACTGAGAATGAGAAAAGATGATTTAGGAGCCTGGTACTATCTGTGGCTTTACACAGCAAGCACAGTATGTCCTAAGTATGAGGAGCAAGTAAGAAGCAGGAAAAAAAGGTGGGTGAAGTTTGGATGAAGTTGTAAGAGTGGAGATGAGGAACTGTAATC
>VWZY01000770.1:233838-245194 GCA_013399075.1 Chloroceryle aenea | reverse complement strand
GAGCTCCCTTCCAACCCAGACAGCTCTGTGATTCCTTTGAGGTCAGGCCAGAAAAATCAGTGGCTGGAGCCACCCAGCTGGTTAAGGGCAGAACATAGGTGTCCTAGGCAGCTATTCCCATAACGAAGCAAAGGGCTTGGGCACCCTTGCAAAAGGCATGAGGATCGATGCGTAATTTAGTTAGGCTTGATTGGGTAAGAGATGCAGCCAGTGGAGAAGGGGAAATTTTCCACTCTGTCCTAACTCTGTTTGATATAGTGATCGCTGGGCAAGACTTGTGAGGGAGGGGGCTCATCAGATGTTCTGGGCTGCCCCTGAAGCCGGGGGAGCCACAGGAGACAGGTGCAGGGCAGTGTATCACTCCCTGGAGAAACAGGCAAAAAAAAAAAAAGGTAAAAAAATAGCCCGGGGGATTAGACTGAGCAAGCGTTCCTGTGATTATAGCTCAGAGGTGGGAGCCGGGGCTTTCTTCCCACATTGTTAATCACTTACCCAGCACTCTGAGCGTCAGCGCCCTGCCGTTGTGCCTCCAAGCAGAAAGGTGGGGGCCCAACCTACCTTCCTCCCCCGGGGACCCAACTGCATTGTCAGGCTTAATTCATTAACATCTGTGAAGTGCTCTGGCCTCTTAGGCTGGAAAGCAGCACAGATTTGGTTCACTCCTGCAATCGCTAAGCAGTGCTAGGGAGAAATGGGGTCTGATTTGGCTGTCTGTGTTGCTGACAGACAGCAAAGGACAAGGCTAATCTAAAACAGTAAGGAAGATGGGGAAGAGCTAAGGCTCCACTAAGTGATCAATCATGTAAAGGCCAAATCCACATCTGAAATATAACAGACAATCAGCAACAGTGAGTTAAATCCCAGGGGGCAGGGCTAAAATCACACAGACCAGAGAAGAGCAACATCTCAAGAGCTAACCAAAATACCACCAGCTCCAGGATGTCCTGCTTCATCTCCTTCCTTGCTGTGTGGGCAGCTGCCTTCATTTGGCCACAGGAGTTTGGGTCCAAGCCTGCAGACATGGGCATTCTCAGTCACAGCATCATACAGGTTCTTACAGCCTGGCATGGCTCTTTGCCTGGGTGGGGAGGACACCCGAGCCAGAGAGCTGGGCAGCCTTGCCTGCAGTGTACGATCCTCCAGGGGAGTGCTCAGAGCCAGAGGAAAGGGTTTGCAGCAGCAGTGCCAGTAAGGCATCACTGCCTTAGCTCTAGCAGCAGTGCCGTGCAGGACACAGTAAGGCACTGCCAGTGAGGGGGACGTGGTGCTCAGCTATGAAAACACAAGCTTCCAAATGTTTTCATTTCTTCTGCATAAAACTGGGATTGTTTACATGCATTATCTAGTAGCAGATAAAGTTCTTGTCTGACTCAAGCTGCCACCCGCTCTCAGGCTTTGTGCTGCGTTTGCCTTGGGACTCCCTGCAGGCAAAGACGAGGGGAGTGCCCAGACTCCCTATGGGTCTATTCCTCCAGAGTCACAGGAGATGGTGGCCTTGTGTCCCCTGCAGCCACCTACATCCTGCCCTGCTGTCCCCATTGCCCAGTGGTGAGTGCTGTGGGTGAGGACCACCTCCATCCCTTCAGCTCTGAAGCCTGTGGGGTAGCAGCCTGTGCTATCTCCCCAGGCAGCCTTGGAAGAGCCCCCAGGAGCCATCTTCTGTGCTGCTGGAGCTGTCCAAGACCTAGCCATGAGCTTTGGGAAGCTCCTGTGAAGCCTGCCAGCCCTTCTCCTCCCCTGTTGCCCTTAGGAAACGTGTGTGCTCCTGAGTGCTAAAATTAGCCAGCCAGCTGTGCGGCATGCCTGCCTGCTTGCTTTCTCAGTCCCCAGATATGGCTCGCCAGCCAGGTCTGCCAAGGAGGCAGCATCCTACCCAGGGTAATGGGGCTAGCAGAGGCTGACACAGGGAGGGCAGCCGGAGAGCTTTTCTCCATTTCTCTGCCCCCTGAGCCTGTGCGGGGACCAAAGCACCAAGCAGCTGAAAGCAGTGGGCAGAAGGGAGAGGGTGTCTTCTCCAGCTGAGCCTGGCAAAGGCTGCCCAGGAGAAGTTCAGCCCTTTCAGGCACCATTCCCTGCCAGCCCCCTCCCCAGCACAGGCTGACAGCACATTTCTTGTCTCACCCACCCCAGGACCCTGCTCCCTCTTGTACAGGCAGAGGCTCCCCAAAGCAGAGTGCTGCTTCAGGCAAGGAGCAGCAGCCTGCCCTGCGCATGGCTCCTCACGCTGCCTTTCTCTCCCCCTCCCCAGCACGGCTCCTGTACAGAGGCGTCTGAAAAGCAGCGGTGGGAAGCACCGCAGCTGCAGAGGGAACAGGCCATTTTTAGCAGAGCAGCCTCCCTGCTGCTGGGCTGCGGGCAGAGCCGTGTGGGGCTATGCTGCAGCTCTGCAGCCTCCCCCTACTCTCTTACACCCAGCAAAGGTCTTGGCCCCTACCCAGATGAGAATGCCTTTAGCTTCGTGGTACTTCCTCACTGCCCTATTCCTCATTGGCTGGGATTTCATGGGATAACTTTATCTCATGTGTTTAAACCGCTGGTACTTTTAGGGGTGAAGTTTGACAGGGGCGGGGTAGTGTCTGAGATACAGGTACCCAACTGTGGGGTGTCAAGAGCTGCAAAGGGGGATACTTCATGGACCCTGTGGAGCTTGGATGCTCCAGGGTGCAGCATCACTGGAGGACAGTGGTTTAGGATCCTCATGCTTCTATTCCATTTTGTGTGCTTAAAGCCTTTCCTGGAGCTGGCTTTAAAATCAGAGGAGAATTTTTCCTGCGTAACTCCTCTTACTGGTGAAGCGTGGGCTGAGAGGGAGGACAGCCCTACTGAGAGCTGCTGGTAACCCCTTAATGATGGGGTGAGTGACATAGCCAGGAATAAACCCACAGAGGCTGAAAAGGGTGCTCAGCTATCACTCTCTGTTGTCTTTTTTCATCAACCCCCCCCCATCATGGCTCCGGCACCCTGTGGGAACCCATCTTCTACATCATGAGTATTTGCCAACTATAGCACTTCATCAACAGCAACGGTTTCTGCCCAGCAAATCCCATGGGAACTAAGCTTATTCCCAGGGCACAAAGCAGTGAGACAGCAGCTCAGAAAACCTTCCCAAGAAACTGTCATCCAAGGTTCACCTTCCCAGGTGATGTCAGAAAAGCATGCCAGTCCAAGGCTGGAGGTGCTCGCTGACCACTGTCCTCCCAGCCAAGCCCCGCTGGGAAGCGGATCAGCCAGGGAGAAGGCAGGAATACCCCAGTTGCACCAGTGTGGTGAGTTCTCAGATCTGGGGCTTTAACCACCAGCTCACCCTCCCCCTCCCCATCCCCATCCCTTGCCTGTGTCACCAGAAGTGTTTCTTCTGATGATGGAGATGGCTCCAGTGCCAGGGCCTGGTCACAGCTTTGGGCTTCAGTGCTCCAGGGAGCCAGGAATGGCCGAGTGCCATGGGATCAATGCCACAAAGCCTCTGGCTGCAGCTGGGAAAACCAACCCTAGTGAGCTGTCCCCACACATCCCCCCTTGCCCGGGATGCAGGCACAGCAAGAGAAGTGAGGGAATCAGGACCCCAGATGAAGATCTGGCATCCTCCTGGGGGAGCAGGGCAGCCAGTGTTCCCCTCAGCAAGGCTGGAGGAAAACTGTGGTCCAAGAGACCACCACTGTTCCAGAATGAGGATGGACACATTCATTGCATCCCACACAGCCATCCATGTGATCCTGCCCAGAGCTCTCACTGTTGCTCCTGCTGTTTGGCTGGTCAGGGAGAGTGACTGAATTTACCTTGAGCAGCTCCCTGGGGAAGTCAGTGCCTCCGCTGAGTCCCTCCAAGTTGCTGATGAAGTCAGCACAGGACATTCTCTTCCCAATGTTCTGGGGGAGCCAGGAGGAGAGAAATACAGGGGTTACCTTCAGGTCCTGTGCTGGTACTGGCTGGAGCCAGTCCCACAGCCCAGGAACAGACCTTCTCTGCAGCGGGATGAGGGACCGGCCAGGTCTCAGGGAGGCTGCCTGCAGGTGTGGGGTAGCTGCGGACTTTGCTTAGACTCTGGGAGTTTTAAATAACTTCCTTTTTCTAAGTTGGGTGCTACCTGCTCCAAGTGGCAGCTGGTTGTGAAGTTTCACTCCCACCTTCTCTCCCTGTCTACTTTTCCTTTCTGTTCTCATCCCATCTCCACATCTTCCATCTCAGCATGTCTCCTTCAAAGTCCCATTCTCTCCTTGCCAGTCCTCCTCTCATTCAATCTTTCTCCTCTCTCCTCCCCAGACACACTAGGGGGGACCAGCCCCCTAGTCCTGTGCCTCTTGCTCACGTGGCTTTTTCCTTGCAAGTCCTCATTCTTCCCCCAGCACCTATGGTGGGGTCAGGTAGTGCAGGGACAGAGAGGGCCAATGGCAGTGGGAACTTACATGTCCATGCAGATCTGTGTTTAGCAGCATCAGGGCACAGGTGAGGGTGTGGGCTCCATCTGCAGCACAAGCACAAGACAGGAATTAGAGCCCCCAGCTCAGCCTCACAGCTGGTGCTTCAGCCCCTTGACGTCTCAGGCAGGGCCCAAGCCTGCTCCTCCCAGCCCTGGCACATGGGGCACACAGCAGTCGGCGTGGTGCTGGCAGCACGTAGGTGAGTAGGTTAAGAAGCCCCTGAATTAAAGCTGGTCCCAAACCTCATCGTACAAACTCAGTTCCAAGCCTGCAGCCTCTTCAGCCAGGCAGTGGTGCCGCAGCTAACCTCGCGGAGCTCCCAGCGTGGCAAGGTGGGGACACTACAGCCCTCTGCCAGTCAGGCAGCCAGAACCTCACCTGCCCCAGAACTAGCCCACAGCAGACCCAGCACGTGAAACACAGGAGAAACACAAAGATGTGAAAGGGTACAGAGCGGGTACCTGTGCTGTCCCAAGTGCCAGGCAACCACGTTTTCTCACCCAGCTATTCCCTGAGCCGAGGGTCTGAGAGCTGGGGTCTATTAGGTGAGGAGGGTCTTCTCTTGCCTCTTGTGCTAATCTGCTCAAGGTCAGAACTGGGTTGAGCCCTAATTATGTATGAGCCAACTGGTGCAGGGTTGGTTTTTTTAAAAAAAATCTGAAGAATCTGTCATTTGGAGGAAATGACATCCTCCATAACTGGGGCTGTCTATCTCCTAAGGCATCAGTACAGGCGCTCAGCCTGCTCTCTGGTTTCAGTCTGAGCACCTTCCCCAAGGTGACAAACACATGGGCTCACTTGAAACACACACATACGTGTACACAGAGACATGCAGTTTCTTACCCTCAGAAGAGATGGCGCTGGGATTACACTCATAATAACGCTGGGAAAAATGAGACAGAACTCTCTCTCGCTCTTGCGTCTCTCCCATCAAGGCTAGCTCCTTTAGAAAGGACCTGAAGAAGCAGCAGCAGCATTGGTCACATGTGAAGCCCACCAGCAGCTTTTCCAAACCACCCTATGCAGGAGTGAAACCGTGCTTTCTGGTTCAGAGACCCCCCCCTCCGTGTGCTGGATGAAGCCCTGCTGATGGACATCCCTCCCCACCTGCTGCAGGGCTCACCTCCAAGCCCAGAGCACCATACCCTGATGGCACACTGTAGAGACCTACAGCCAGCTCCAGGAACTACACCAGGAAAGGAGGCAGGGGTAACACCAGGAAGGTTCCAGGCTCAAGGCCTGGAAAGCCAGTCCTAGGTGAACCCAACTGTTGCTCAATGGCACTGACCACTGAGTGTAGACCGGGGATGCCCTTTCTTGGTTGTGTGGCTGAGAGATCATTTTGGCAACCACCCTCCCCTGTTTAAGAGGTAAGAGGATCCTCCATGTGGGAGCCATGGGGTCTGTCTGCTCCTGCAGATCTCTGTGTGGGTACAGAGCTGTGGAGGGCACAGTCTGCTGGGACCCCACTTGGGTGGCCACCACACACACGCACTCGTACAAGCACTCAGCTCTGACCTGAGAGCCTGGTCCAGGCTCATCCCCGTGAACACGAAGAACTTCAGATATTCCCCTGCCACCATCCTGCTAAACTCGTTGCTGGAATAGAAAATAGGGGAACAAGAGTGGGATTCACCAGACCGTGGGGACAGCCAAAGGCACATAGGTCTGGAGCAAATTGTAGGAGACTGGGAGCTTCCCAGGGCTGTGAGAAGTGTGCTGAAGACAGAGACACCCCACACTTCCATGAAACTCAGAGAAGTCACTGACACATCCAGTGGAAGTACTGGACATATAAGAGAAATGGGAGAAGCTAGAGCTGAAAGTGCTCACAAGAGGTCAACTAGCCATCTCTCTGCCCCAGCATCTTACTGAAGCATCTGAGATGCAGTCATGGTAGAAAAGTACCAAAACCTAGATGATTTTTAGGTTTTAAGGCTTTTAGAGGGTATACCTGGTACTGAGGTACCAGTCACGGGGAGTGGGCTTTGGGATCCTGCCAGACATTCCCTGCCAGCCCAGTGCCCTGCAGGGGCAGCAGCTGTGGATGCACCACAGGTGGACCACTTGCAGAGCAAAACATTCCTTGTGAATATCCCCACACATACTTCTTCCCCAAGTGGCGGGCCACATCTGCTTTTTTAAAGCCATCCAGGTTGTAGAGCCTCTTGGCCAGGCGTTTAGCTGCCTCCAGGTCTGCCTTGTGCCCATTGGAGAGGGTGTCTGTGCTGCCCAGGGCCAGCTGCTCCACGCTGTCCATCTCTGAGTCCGAGTCCAAAACAGCCTGGTTCAGGGGATGGTTGCTGCAATGGGAAGGGACAGTACACGTTAGCCTGCCTACAGATCCTCTCCTTGTTCAGCTTCTCGGGAAATGCAGGTTCCTCACACTACTTTGGAGACCAGCTACTCACTGCTGGGACTCAGGATGGACAAGACTGGTTAAAGACACTCCAAGGCTGAGTCTGGGAGCTACAGGAAGGTTTGGGGATGCAGCTGGAGGAGAGGTGGGGTGACAGGACGGCTCCAGTGACTGATGACAGGACCAAGGCACCCAAACTCATGTCCAAACTGGATGTGTAGAGATAGGACAGCTGCTCCAAAATCCTCCATCCTGAGCCTGTGAAACTGCATGT
Organism: Chloroceryle aenea; assembly: GCA_013399075.1. Lineage (NCBI taxonomy): Eukaryota > Metazoa > Chordata > Aves > Coraciiformes > Cerylidae > Chloroceryle > Chloroceryle aenea. The sequence goes on along the minus strand of VWZY01000770.1, from coordinate 238,143 downwards.
GTGGGCTCAGACTCTGACAAGCTCAGCCATAGTGGAGACTTAGAGCAGAAACATGTGCATATCACATGCTGTCCTACAGATCCACACTCATTTTTTAACCTGGACAAACTCCTCATGCTGCTCTTGAGTGCAGGTTCTACCAGAGACAAAACAAATATAATTCCTTCGCTCTCCTTTTCCCAGCCACTAACTTCAAAGCACTTCACAGAAGTGAAAACTGAGGCAGGGAGAGTGAAGATGAAGGAAAGTCCCCCCTACCCTGGCCTCCCAGCTCGCAGTAGTGTGTACTATCTTCTTCAGGCTGCCCATCAGCTCTCAGCCCACCATGCCTTAAATGGCCACGTTAGGAGATGCTTTTGGCTTAGCCCCCAAAACAGTCTGACTCAGCAGCTCAGAAGTTACCCAAACAAAAAGCTGGTTGAATCGAATCAACAACGAGCAACTCTGTTAAGCAACTCTGACCTCGCCCAAATTTTCTGGCAGCCTTCACAATGTTCCAGTCTGATTTATTTTTAAAAGTCTCTAATTGACTTTTAAGAGGCCTGCTCTCCTGAGCCAATTACCCAGGCCCATCTCCTTGAGGCTCCAGTTCTTCCACCAAGGACGAGTCTGTGCTGCTCAGCACTGCCCATCCCAGGGGAGCTCTGTGCAGCACTGAAAGACTGCCCTGTGCCTCAGGGACCTCTCGGGTGCCTTCCTCCCACCCTCCTGGTACCCCCAGCTGCGGTGTGCAGCAGGGGAAGCTGCTCTGCACTCAAACCTCTGGGGCCAGGCTCTTCCCTGGTGAAAGTGGCTCTGACATCCTGCAAGTCCCCAGGGTGATGCACTTTGCTTGAACCACTGCTGAGATTGGCACTTCTGGGCAGTGATTGTGGTAAGACCCGGATGGGTGGCCCAGGGCCGATCCGTGCCCATTTGGCCCCAGTCCTCCTCAAGGAGACTATCATTTCATGCCACCCTGGTGCAAGCAGCCATGAGAGTGGCCACAGGGTCACTAAGAGCTCACCAGCTCAGTCCACCTGCTGTGGGGAGCTGCACTGGGCACAGTGGAGTGTCACTCTCCACATCCCCAGCACACCTCATCTGTGGACATCCCTCCCACCTGACTAAAACCTCTCCTCCTCCCAAAATATGGTGGCCATATCCAAAGGTGCTGCTGGTGTGGGCCCTGGTGCCTGCTGCCCTCCAGCTGTGCCTGCACTGGCTGGCAGGGCCAAAGCTATCTCGGGGAGCACCCAACAGCAGAACAGGCTGGGTGCTGCGCACACTCCTTGGCTCCACTTCGGCTCCTTGTGTGGCTGCAGCTGCTCTGCCCTCAGCCAAGGACATGGCTCACAAGTTTTTTGCTTCCCAGCAGCAGAGGTGATGAATCCATTCCAGCAACTGGCACCTTCCAGCCATGGGCTGTGGTGACTGCATTTTTTGCTTAAACTCGTATCTGCTGTCACAGGGGCACANGCTCCAAGCCTGCTTTTCCAGCCACAGGCTGAGCACAAACTCAAAGCCACCTCTCTACCACTCCCCATGCTCTAACTGCACCTCCAGAGCAAGCAGCTGCTCAGTCACCCTCAGAATAGCTTTTTACTCTTCTCAACCACCATCACTAAAAACTCTCAGTAGCCTTCTGGACTTTGCCTGTCCTGCCTGAGAGGTTGTCCTCCACACGGCTGGTTCCTGGAGTCTCTGGAGCCAAACCTGGAGTTCTGAGTCTTCTCTTGTGACTTTTCTTCCCAAGCCTGCCTACCTAGTGCTAATCATTCAGATGGAGGACCATTTACAAAACCTCTCTTTGTCCTTCAACATCTGTATCTCCCTGCAGTCTCCCAACACGTGGCTGCAATTCTTGCCTCACTTCTTGCAGTGGGTATGCAGGGATCACGGCCTGAGACTCAGAGCAGCTCTACCAGTGGCATTTGCTGTCCCCTCCCTCACCAAGTCCCCACAGTGACTTGGGCTTTTACATCAGCAAAGCATATCCTTGCCTTCAGGATGAGGTATTACCCAGTCATGCCATGGAACGGGTTTTATTCAAACAAGCCACCCATGCTGTTAAACATGGACATTCGGTCTCAACAGGAAGAAAGCGCCCTGTTTTGTGGCACCTTTTTGTCACCACTCAAAGCCCCAGCTGGCTTGGAGAATGTGCAGCTTGAAGAGAGAAAACCAAGAGCCCAATCCTCAATCAAATGAAGAACAGAGCAAAGAGATGTGTCCGTGTCTGAGGCAACTGAGGTGATGTTAATTTTCTTGCCAATGAGCTAATGTCTCAGGGTGTTGGGTTTTTTTAGTGTACTTTCTAAAGTGACATTTCAGCTTGGCTTGAAGAAACACTGAGATAATTTTTTTTTTACATCATATACATTTTCAACCCGAGAACTGGCCCACACTTAAGGAATAAAGATCAAATCTGGTATTGTGTGAGTATCCTAAGTGTGCCTGAAATGAGTCATCCCTTAGTGGACCGCTAGCATTAGCTCATCTCTCTCCCTGACTAGGACAGCTTCTGCTGCCCCCCACATCACTGGGAGCACAGGTCCCCCTGCCACCTCAGAGGTGTTCACTAGAGCGCCCAGGTGCCTGTGTTGGCAGCAGCGAGGTGCGTCTGGGGGTGTCTATGAGGAAGGCTGTAATTCAGGTCAGGGCTTGCCCAGGGATGGAGACTCTTCATTGACCACTCAAGCTCAGCACAAGGACTGCATTGTGCTCCTAGCCTGCGGGAGCTGTTGCAGGACCACAGTCCTGCTTGGGGCAACTGCACCATGGACTGACTTCAAGAGACAGATGCATTTTCAGGGCACAAATGATTCTTCTTAGGGCTAAATACTCCCTTCCTGGAGGCAGATCCTTATCTCACTCCAGTGGTCCTCCCCTGGCCAACTGCCCAGCAAGAGAGACCGTAACACCTTCCCTGGCTGAAATGCGGCATGTCACTACAGGAGCCCTAACATCCTCTCCACCTTGCCACCACAAACCATGTTCACTTGGCACAGTGGTTTCTCCATGGCTACCATCAACCAGGAGTAAATCCTCTCCCCTCTATGTGGGGCAGCGAGAAGGCACGAGCTCAGCAAAACCTGTCCCAGACCACTGACCTCCATCTGCTGGCTGCCATCAGGGATGTATCTGCATAGAGGGGCACCCCCACACTGTATCTGCATGGTGGGACCCTCCCTGCACCAATGCCCTGCTCCCCAGGAGCAGGGAAGGAGAGACATCCCTGAAGACAGGCTAGGTGGCCACTGCTTTCAGCTGGGGGTACTCAGCTGAGCTCCTGGGTTATCCAGGTCCTGCTTGACACTTTTCCAAGTGAGACACCTGCTATAGGGAACTCAGAACCTCCAACCACAATCCAAGTGTCACTTTCTCCCCACAGGAGGCTGTTTTGCATGAAAGGACAGGGGAAGGAGCCTGGTTCTAATCTATGAGGTACATGTGCAGAGTGCTGCTCTGCCCTCTATTCCCAATGCCCCGCATGCATGGCTAGATGCCCAGTGCCTCTGCCAAGCGAGCCTAGCCTGCCTAATATTGCTGCTAAGAATGTACCAGACCGGATCTTTGGCTGAGCTAAATAAACGCAGCTCCCTCCATCGGTCTCAGCGGAGTGACTTTGATTTACGACAGCCAAGATCTAGGCTGGTTCATTTCTTGCAGAATTGAAGTTAAGGCTGGGAGGACACTTGAAGGTGAGCCAGGCCAGCTTCCAGCCACAGGCAGGGCTGGTCCTGGTTTCTGGCAGCTTTGGATTCCAACCTGGTCCTCAAATAACCCAGCTGCAGCAGCACCCATCAGTGTTCCTGTTGCCAGAATTGGATGCAACTGAACTTTGGACTGTTGTGCCCCTCCTCAGCCCCATTTCTCTGCAGACTTTCAGAGCCTCCTGAGATGCACCAGCCCTCTCTGGAGATGCCTACCTGTCCTCCATCACCCCATCTTACTGGCCCCTCTTCTGGGGGCAAAACGGCTGGGCAGAGGACAGGGCCTGACTCTGAAATCCCACCAAACAATTTCTGGGGCCAGCTGAGAGCCTTAAAATGGGCACTTACTCACCTGCTGGCTAGAGACTTGTCTTCTCCTTCAGAAACAGAGATGCCATGGGCTCAGTTCAGGGAAACCTGAGTCTCTCAGACCCTTGGGCAAAGCTCAGCCTAAGGCCTCTGGGTCAGACTCAGGGGATGGAATTAATGCCTGATATGAGGAGCTGCATCCCACAGGGTTGTGCCACTTCCCCTGGAGGCAGCCCTGCCAGCCCTGCATGCTGCCACAATCCTCTGTGCCATGGAGGGCTAATGCATCCTGTGTCCCAGC
>VWZY01000770.1:193234-209546 GCA_013399075.1 Chloroceryle aenea | reverse complement strand
CTTTTCTGGGGGGAGACCGGAGCTTCGTTGCTCCCTGCGGGAAAGAGCAAGTCCCTGCCCTTTCTCCCTCGCAAGGTGCCCGAGGGGCTCGGCAGTGGATGCAGGGGGTTAGCTGCTGGGTAGAGCGATTCTTGACATAAAAACAGCCGCAGCTGTTGTGTGGGGCTGGCAACGCTGAAGCAGTCGGGTGCTGCTTGACCGAGGGTCAGGGACTTCTCGAGCAGCTGGTGGGAAGCCCCACCCGAGATCTCCCGGAGAGCAGTGCAGGCAGGAGGACTCGGATGCCTAAACAGTGAATGTCCCAGGCTGGGGAAGAGGTGTGACACAGGTGGCAGGTGTGTGCCCAGATGATGGCTAGCTAAGGGGTTTTACCCAATGGCCTGACTGTGGGAGACATGGCTGAGTCTTTCTTTCTGGTTGTTCCCCCTAGAGGCACCCGGCAGTAGGTGTGAGGTGATCTAACCTGGCTCCCGCCGTAGCCTGTCTCCCTGGCATCTGATGATGAGTTTGAGCCCACCCAGGGGATGCCTCCTGGACCTGCCCTGGGAAGACATCTTGGTTCCGCATATCCTCTGTCATCTGCCACTGCAGCAGCTCCTGAGCCTGCAGAGGGTCAGCAAGTCATTCCAGGCTCTCATCCAGCTGTACCTGGCCAACATGCGCTGCTTTGACTCAAGCCAGGTATTGGATGGCTCTGAGGCTGGGGGAGACAGATGTTGTACTGCTCTGGAGCTAACAGGGGAGCATCTGGCTATGTGGGAAGAAGATACCCCTGGCAAGGAGGCTGGTTTCTGCTCAGGAGCCTGAGTTACTGGCTTGGGTGTTAGACTGGACAGATAGGCATGGGGAGGAGAGGCAGTGATTCAAGGCCCAGCAATTCCAGTGTCTTCAGCAAGAGGCCTGGGGAGGAGTGAGCCTGGAAGCTCCACCCAGGCCATTATGGGGCACAGGCTGGCAGAAACACCTGCCAGCTCTGGAGTGGCATGGCCTTTTGGCTCTCAGGGAGGTTGTGCAATAGGGTGGGTCTGACAGGAGGTAACCGTGCCCGGTTTTCAGGGAAAGCTTATGCTGGCCGTGGGAGACACTGCTTGTGACTTGGAAAGGCAGAATTAGCTGCTGTTTGGTGAGGACACAGAGTGGCCTAGCAAAGAGTTTTTGGAGAACAGAGGTGTGGAACTCATCACAAGTATATAAATGCAGAGGTGATGATGGGGGATGGAGAAGCCAGAGCATCTTCTAGCTTGTGGCAACAGCCCTGGCATGAGGGGAGGAGAGCCTGACAGCAGAGTTTGTCCTGGGATGAGGAGAGGAGGTGGCTTTGGTCACCACTTCCACAGTGGAAGAGAGGAGAGAGTATTTGGTGAAGTTATGTATGTTATGCAACCCTTTGGGATGTGTCACTTTTCCTGGGTTTCTCACATAGATCAGACCTGCCATCCCTCGAGCTGCTTTCGTTAACCTGCTGAAGGACAATGAAGTACTGCAGCAGCTGGTGCTCCAGAACTGCTCCGACTGGCTGACGGACAGGGAGCTGCTCCCAGTCATCGGGCAGAACCACCACCTGCACCAGATCCAGCTAAAGGGCTGTGCCCAGCTCAGCCGCCACGCGCTGGTGGCCATCTCTCTAAGCTGCCCCAACCTGCGTCGGCTCTCCCTGGCTCACTGCGAGTGGGTGGACAGCCTGTCCCTGCGCAGCCTGGCTGACCACTGCAAGGCGCTGGAGGCTGTGGACCTGACTGCCTGTCGCCAGCTGAAGGACGAGGCCATCTGCTACCTGGTGCAGAAGTGCAGCAGGCTCAAGTCTCTGTCGCTAGCTGTCAATGCCAATGTGGGTGATGTGGCGGTTGAGGAGACTGCCAAATGCTGCCCTGAGCTGGAACACCTGGACCTCACGGGGTGTCTGCGAGTCAAGAATGATTCCATCAGGTACTGAGCAACATGGTGAGCTGAGGTGGGGATGGCAAGTGGCTGGGTTGGGGAGAGGAAGAGAACCAGAGAAGAAAAGTCATACTTCCTCATGCTGAAAGTAATGAGAGCTCGGTCTGGGGGAGAAGCCACTGGTAGGCCCTTCAGGAGAGGCACTGTGTGCTACTAAGAGCAAATTTCCCAGCATGTCATGGAGGATAGGTCTGGGATACAGCCCTGTCCCCTGAGTTTCTTGCAGACTACCAGGGTGCCACTCCCAAAGGATGGTGCATGTATGGCACAGTCGTGACTGCTGGGAGTAGAGAAGAGGGTGAGCGGTGCACTTATGAGGTCCTGGCTTGCAGCCTGCATGTGCTCTCTTTCTTGGCAGGGTCCTGGCTGAGTACTGTCCCAAGCTGCGCTCACTGAAGGTGAAGCATTGCCACAATGTGGCCGAGTCCAGTCTGAGCATCCTCCGAAGCCGTGGGGTGGAGCTGGATGTGGAGCCTCCGCTGCAGAGGGCTCTTGTTCTCCTGCAGGATGTGGTTGGCTTTGCCCCTTTCATCAACCTCCAGATCTAGAACTGTGGCTGCTGGGGAGGGGAGGACTGAGGCAATGCTGGGATCCTGGGAGGATGCCGGAACCGGCTGCTGTGGAAATGTGCAGAGGGAGAGGTTGGTCCTGTTGGTGAGGCTGGCCCATGTGGGGCTCACTCCTCTGGGGCTGTTTATCAGCCACTGGGTGTTTGTGAGTGGGCTTCATTGGTGCCTCTGAGGAAAGTAACTCCCTCTGCAGTGGTGTGGAGAGAGCGAGTGACTTGCAGGAACAGCACGGTGCTGAACAGGCCTTGGCCAAGCCAGCTAATAGACAAGATTTAATATTTGTTGTATTTTTAAATCTCTAAGTGGCAGCTGTCCAGAGAGCAGGGGAGTGATGGGGACCATCCCCTGGGGTGGGTGTGCAGGGCATGCCGGCAGAGCTGTGGAACAAATGAGTCCAGCTGGAGCAGACAGGAGAAAAGCCACAAGCCCTCCTCCTGGGAGAGGGCAGGCCCCTCTGGGCTCCAGGAAGAGGGCAGAGTGAGCCCAGCCCACAGACACTGGCCAACCTGTCACCAAAGGGCTGGCATGGCCCTGGTGCAGGCAGTGTGTCTGTCCAGGCCTAGGGTGCTGTTTTAGGTTGGTGCAAGGTGGGAGTTTTTTCCAGGGGCAACATGCTCCTAACTGCAATTTCACTGACAGAGAAACACCAAACATATCTGTGCTGTCATTGAAAGCAGCTGGTCATTGCTATTTGTTTCTTCTAGCTTCTGACGTAACATTTCAGTAGTGCCCATGCTTGCTACTGTGTCCTACTTTGTGTTGTGTGGCTGGAGCTTTGGCACTCAGCAGCAGTGAGAAATGGCCAGAGCCCAGCCATGCTGTCAGCAGGACTTCATGGGATGAGTTGGCAGGGGGACCTTAGCTCTGGAGATGAGCCTCAGCTCTTGTCTCTGCTAGGTGGTTAACACAACAGCAGCCACACCTTGTGGTGAATGTGCAGAAAGTAACTGGGGGAAAGGAGGATGACCCTGCTCCTATCTTTGGCCCCAGGAGGGATCGGGGGTGGTGTCTGTGAAGGATGTGCATGCTGTGGCTGAGCTACACACCAATTCACGTAGTCTTTATTAACACTTGCACTCAATTTAAAGCAACAGTGCACACAGTTGTAAAAACCTCGCTGCAAATGCACAAGCCACATCTTAGAACTAAAAATGTCCCATGCAAGGAATAGCAGAGAATGCCCAGGCCCTGGAGAGCCACTGCGGTGTGCCCCTGGGGGCAGAGGGATGGCTACACAAGGAGAGAAGTCTCCCTGTCAGCTGGGTTAGTTGAGGAAGCAAAAAGCAGTGTTCTGGCTCCCAAGTTAGTTCCAGTTAATGGCAGGTGGAGGAGTCCTCTCATCCCTAGTGCCACATGTCCATTCCTGGTCAGTGAGGTGGAGGCTGAAGAGCTGGAGGACCTGGTTGTCAGTGGAACTTGTACTTCCTGGCTGGTTTGAGGCTGATGTAGGTTCTCTTCATCTCCTCGCTCTCAGGCTTCTTGATATCTTTGTACCTCTCTCCCTTTGTACTCACCACCTGGTTATCGATATAGCGGATCAACTTCTTGGGAGCCTGGAGAGGAAGGACATTAACACCAAGTAGATGGACAGCCACACTGCTAGGGAGAGGGAAGGGACAAGCAGAAGCACAGCTGTGTTCTGGAGGGGTGAGGGGTGCAGGAAGACTGGGGTGGGCTGCTTTACCTATCCTTTGTCTTGGGAGTCTTGGCCAAAAGTGGGAAGGAAGCTGTCTGATAGAGGGGAGCAGGAGCCATGCTAGTCGGGAATGTCAGGAGCAGACAGACCCTGCAGCACCTTAGCTAAGCTAATATTCCCTCTTTGCTGAGTAGTAGGCTCTGAATGGTCCCACCTTCAGCCTGCCCTGTTGCCTTTTGGACTTGTAGCTTTTTTTTTTTTGTAAGCTTGTAGCCAAAGGACATTCAAACTGCTGTTGAGCTGGAACTGCTGCTCTTACCTCTTTGGGTGGAGCTGGCCGATGTGTTTTCTGATCATCTGCACTATCCACCATCATGTATCTGAAACACAAAAAGCAGTTGTGGAAGACTGTAACGTGCACTGCATGGGGCTGTTCACAGCCTACATCCTTTCTCCCTGGGCTGGTTTGTGGCTGTGCAATGTGCCCTACTTGCCTAGATTGCAGCTAGGAGCACTTAATGTTCTTCTCTGGATGAAATGGGCAAGAAGTGTGTCATCCTTCTGGTAAGAATCCAGCAGGATTCTCCTGGAGTAGCATCCCTGGCTGTATGTGAAGGCTATTGAAAACTCAGGCTGAGAATGTCAATAGCCACTGCAGAACTGAGGGGGGTGCTGAGGTCTGCTGTGGTCTGCCCTCGGGCCAGCTTTGTTCCTTCTCAGCCGCAGTGATGGCAGCCAAAGGAGACAGGTGGAATTACAGGACCAAGCTGTCGGCTTCTACCCTGAAGAGATGGTGTTCCTTTCACACTCTACCTACTACTACTTGACTACAAAACAGGTCTGGGCTGGAAGCAACTTCATAAAAGCACCTCATTCCCTGTGAGACTGAAATATCAGGGCCCAAGCGTTTTCTGCTGTACTGCTGAGTTACTACTCTTGAGACTTTGGTGCTGGCTTAGCAGGTGGACAGCACAGCTGACCATGACTTCTCCCTCAGTAGTTAGTATAGCTGCTCCTCTGTATCTTCAGCTATGATGATCTGCTCTCTGTACCTGTGCTTGAGCGATGTTTAAAATACAGGATGTTGCCAAAATGTCATTAAAGTGAAGTTCCCAGAAACATAACTAACAGCTGGTGATTGTTTTTGTTCCCTTACGTATTACTCTGGAACGAGCCTACACAGGAGACAGGTAAGGACAGGGACTGCTAACTCTGCCTGAATGCTATTCTGCCTTGATTTATCTTCTGTGGCTCATCAACTGTTTGTTCTGTCACTGGATGTAAAGTGGTGGAGAAGATGTGGCTGGATAGACCCATGGAATCTGCATGCCAGCAGGAGGATACTCATGAAAGCTGAGATCTTAAAGCAGATCGATGAAACCACAGTGTGGGTTTGCCTATTGAGAATTAAATGCTTCTGGAAATGAGTAAAGGTAAACCAATCTAAAACCACTTTCATTCCCCAAGAAGTCCATAGGGAGACTTCAGAGAGGTTTCTTTAAACGCATTGAATTCACACTGTCAGCAACTGAGATTTAATCTTCCCAGTGTTGTTGTACAGGCAGGCTCTTAAATGTATCTTTAGCCTTGTTTGGACCATCTCCAAGGATGGAGGTATGAATGAGTTGCTGTAGTTCTACAAGTCATCGAGTGTTACCTGAGCTGCACTCTATGTTTGTGCCTTGAACCTTTGACCAGGACCTCAGCTGCTGGTGCTGTGATTTACACTATACCTGCAGGAGGCAGAAATCTCACACCCAGCCAGCACTGTGACCCAGCTGGAACAGGTAACCTGTTTCTGTGCCAGAGCTCTGAAAGAAACCCAAATGTGTTGGCTTTTTTTTTTTCCCCCACCTGATGATTGTATTTGTGCTTAGATATGTTCAGCTATACTCAAACAAGCTTCATGGCATCTTTAGTAAGCATTGTGCAGCCCAAGTTCCCTACAGATCCCATTGTCAGTCTAGCCTTCCCCAAACTGCCACCTCTTCCTTTACTGGGAGCAGAGCAAGGGCTCTTTTGCTGCTGGGTACTTACTTCTGTAGGATAACCTGTTTCAGTTCCTCGTGGTTGGGCGCTCTGCGGGGCCGTGCCAGCTCCTGAGACGAGACAAGATGGGAGCGTGAGTAGTGCCACAAGTGGAGCATACAGCTGCTCCCTGCCAGCTTGGTGAGCCCAGCTGCTGGTGGAGCACTCCAGCCCCTCTGGGAAAGGGGGTGCCAGCCACAGCACTGCTGGGGTGCTGGCTCGGCTGTGGGCACAGCCTGCACTCTGCCTAAGGAGGCAGAGGGGCTGTTGCTCTGGGTGATTCTCCTGGCTTGCTGTCCTGCAGTCAAAGCTGCTGTTTGCTGCAGACAGCTGGGACACCTCCGTGTCTCGGAGCTCTGCCCTGCTCCTTGGCCCACTGCCAGCCAGCTCAGAGTACAGTACCTTCACGCTTGCTCCTGCTGGGCTAGTTTCCACCTTCTCCTCCACAATTAACTGCACTGCTTCCTCCAAGTTCCCCAGGGCCATGGCGAGTGCCTTCTCTGCCTGGCTCACGGTACAGGCTGGGAACATCTCCAGTAGCAGCTCCACCCCATCCTTCAAGTCATCACCTTCCTAGTTGGACCAGAAAACAAGCAAGTAGGGGATACAGTGAGAAGAGGGCCGTTCTGGTTTTCCACTGTCAGAAAATTCATTTTTCCCCTAGCTGAAGGCTCTCTCTCCTTACAAGCATGACTAAATCCCATTCCTGAAGCTAAGAGGGGATTGTATCTTCGCAAGGACATGGCACCACTCTTTCTTAACTGCCTCCCCCATATTTCACCCTTATTTAAAGCAGGGCTGCTGTGAACTGGCTCATCTTTGTGGCCATGCATCATCTTAGGAGTGAGCTTTCTGGACATTGGTGCCAATGCTTGAACTCCTGCTCACCTTGTGAAGTTTTATGTGCTTTGATCAGAAGGGGAAGGGACTGCTGAACAGTGACCTGAGGCTACATCGGAAGGAAAGCACAACAGCAGCATTTGCTAAAGGCTGTGGACACCGAACGACTGTGCTGCGAAGCAGGAAGTGATCGGTACTGGAGAAAGAGCAAGGAGAGTGTGGGGGGATCTGCCAGCTGCTGCAATGCCTGTATCCTGGGTCATGGCGAATGACGCTGCAGGATCAGGACCGCTGGGCCAATGATTCGGTGCTGTATAGCTTGGTAAGTGCACAGCACATAAGGTCACTGAGGGTGGGGCTGATGTCTTCAGGACTGACATCCAGATGTGACTGCTTCCTATGCAGATCCTGCATGATAGCTGGGGAGGGAAATGGTGATCCAGCTTGAACTGTGGAGTGAGGCTAAGGGAACAGGGTGAAGTGGCATGGAGCCTGGCTAGGGCTGCAGAGGTGTCCCCATGGTGTTGCTGGAGGATCTCTGAGGGCACTGGGACAGGCTCGCTCAAACACTGCTCTGGCTCGTCCTTTGCAGGGGCTGGAAAGGATGAGCCAGAGTGATGATTCACACTGTTCTGTCAGCACATAGTTTTCCACTTACTGACAGAGTCTTGCTCAGGCCATGCAATGGAGGAACTCACAGACACTGGTGATGCTGTGTCACAGCCTATGCTGTGGTTCCTTCCAGAGACAAAAGAATACCCTCAGGTGGTGCTGGAAACCCAGTGCCGGGTGACTGTTCCCAGTGTTCCTGCTCCTCTGCGAGGTGCTCATACCTGTGCCCTGGCTCCGTCTGTTGGAGTGCACAGCCTTTTCCCATTGCAGGCTCCAGCTCCAGGCTCCTGGCCCTTGGTCAGGTCTTCAGATCGTGCCTCGCTCCCATTTTCCACAGCTTTTTGGACACATTTTTCTTAAAAAAGTGATAGTGATATCTCCTGAGGAACAGTCCCACTGAAGCTAGAGCTCTGTGCTTCCTATTGGCATTAAATTGCTAGTGCATCATGTGCCAAAGCAAATCCCTTCTTAAGTGACAAGACTTGGTAGCACTACTGTTCCTCCTGCCATCAGTGTGGCCAGCTACAGCTCTGCTCACACTGACCTGCAGGAAGGCAGTTCTGTGCATGCTAGTGCCCGAGTGCTGCATTCCCAGACCTTGTTGGGTGTAGGCTGCTTGAAAATTCGTCTACCTGTCAGTTGTTGGCCCTCTAGCACTTTGGCAGTGGATACGTATGGTATTTTTGTTACAGTTCTAAGAATTCTCTGGTGTTTCCACTAACTTTGAATGAATGTGTGGCTTTGTTTTTAAAGATGGGAATACACTCTGGTAGTCCCCAGGCTGCATGTGAACCTGCGCGTCCTGTGATCAGCTTACTCTGATGCAACTCTCTTTATAGGTTCCCTCTGGGTCACATAACTTCTTACTTATCATTTCAGCTCTGTTCTGTCCTCTCTAAAACTGGGATGGTGCTGTCCTTCCACACTCTAGCTACAACAGCATCTTCAAAGGGCAGGATGCAGGGCACCAAGGCAGAGCAGCAGATTTTATGTTCAGGAAAGCAGGAAGTAAGATAAGACAGGACTGTCTGTTCTAGACAGCAATGATGCTGCTAGGTAAGAAAAACCCAGACTGGTGTGTCCTGAAAGGTTTAACAGCCAGGCCCTTCACCTGTCTGTTCTTTACTGGGAAGTTCTGCTGGAGCTAATTCATGTAACAGTCCAGCTGATCAGTGAATGCCGAGTTTAGAAAAAGCCATTGGGATAGCACAGTCTTCCACAGTTGTGTGTGGTGCAGGCCAGAGCAAATCACTGCTGATTTCACATCCAAGCCAGGGCTCCTGAGTGAAGGGGAACTGAGCTCTGAGAATGCTCAAAGCCTGCAAGTGATGTACACAATCAGGTGGATTCTTTATTTGATGATGCACTTGACATATGCTGCCCAGTGGTAGTAGCATTGTTAAGGCAGATGGCTACCATAGGCAGGCAGAAAATCTCAGTTTCAGAATTAATCTGTGGTAGAATTTTAACAAGCAGCCACGTATCTGCTATTTCTTCCTTATTTCTCTGGATTTGATCTCAATAGAGGTGTCTGGAGATCTGATCAACTGTTTTTCTCCACACTATGTCTTGGACAGACTCAAATCTCCCATATGTTGATATCAAAAACCTGACTGAACATTAAAAAAAGCCAAACCAACCCTGTCAATCAATTCAGGCTACCTCTGAGATCCTAACCGTGGCAAACAGGATTGTATTGTATCCTGTGACATTGCTCAAATCCAAACACCAAAGATGAAAATATGTGCAGACATAACTTCTTGTGCTGAAACTGTCTAACTCACCTTTGTTGCGAGCTTCACCAAGCCTTTCTGAGAGGGAGAACATCATTTCACAAACATCCCCACTGCAAGAGACAGAAGTTGTTTTAATTAGTGTGAGGAATAAAAGCAGTAGCCTATACTACTTGGCCACTCCTTTATAGGAAGACAAGGCTTGATGGGAAGCCCAAAAAATAAACTGTTATTTCAGGTGGCCAAGGACCTACCTGAAACTATACTGGGATTAGCATCTGTGTATTCAGGTAAAGACTTACTTAATCATAATGGCACAGGTTTGGTACCAATACACCTTCAACTGGGTGTAACAGAAGAATTTACAGTACTGAGGGGCTCGAGTCCAGGCCCCCAGTGCACGGCACATACATACAAAGCAGTAACATTCACCTACCTGTGGATTTCTGCAAAACCAGGGATATATGCCTCCATCATTTCCACAAAGGTATCCATGTCAAAAGTCTCCTCAGAGGACTCTGGTGAGCCCAGCTCTTCCAGGACACCCGTGATGTAAGAGAAGAAAACATCATCCATCCCACTGGAGACAGAACACAGGACATGGCATCAGGGTCAACAGGCCTATTTTCTCTTTCTTTCTGCATCCCCATTCTCCCTAATTGTGTATTTCTAATAGGGCAGCAGCAGGACCTATGTGGACTGTATCTTACGGGCAGATCCCTCCACTAAAGCCAGGCAGCAGGTGATCAGTGGCTGAGTGGGATGTGTTTACAGACAAAATATTGCATGCCATCCTGCTTCCTGCTCAGCACTGAATTAAAGTCCCAGCATGCACTCGGGGGCTGTGCTGTGCTCATGTAGGTGCTTCAGCTGAACTAACAAAAATATTCCAAGTGCTCAAACCCTGACTTTTTTATGCTGATTGGTATTTCAGGTGAGGTCATTGTATTCTGATGAGGTCACGGTAGTTGCAGTTTCTACAGGATGCAGTGTTCTGTGCTTGCTGCTCTGCGCACTTGTGTCACTGCTGCCACTGGCTGCAAAACCAGCTGCTGGGTTCCAGCCTCAAGGGGGGTGTATCTCTGCACCCAGGCAGAGCTCAAAGTAGGGAGGGCCCTGACATAGCATTATGCTACTCAGAAAGCCCTTTGGGAGCACTGTGGAATGAAGGGAATCCCACATTCTAATGTCTGTTACTGGACAGGAAATTAATCATCTCAGTCGTCAAAGAAATGACATTGCTAGATTGCAATGCTAAATGATAGTTCTTCAAGCATTCCCATCAGAGCCTGTGCAAATTACTGGCATCCTGGATATGACTTAAGGACAAGCACACAAAGTACAGCAAAGCTACAGAGTTCGGTATAATGTGCA
Source organism: Chloroceryle aenea (assembly GCA_013399075.1). Lineage (NCBI taxonomy): Eukaryota > Metazoa > Chordata > Aves > Coraciiformes > Cerylidae > Chloroceryle > Chloroceryle aenea. The sequence goes on along the minus strand of VWZY01000770.1, from coordinate 198,816 downwards.
GAGGGACAACTAATGCAGAGTTCAAGCTCAACCAGTGATATTGGATCCTCCTATCTCAACGTACCTGAGGTCTGCTGCAGGGATGTGGGACTGGACGAAGCGTGTCAATGTGTCTCGAATGATTCTTTCAAGCTCCATGTCTCTCTCTAAACCGTTTTTCTCTAAAAAAAGAGGAGAAAAAAGAAAATTCCATGTAATTTCAAAGGCAAGAAGGAAATAAAAATACCAACAAGATCAAAGGGCAGGCATGGTATAGGTAAGTGTGCTCTTCCCATCAAAACAGTTCACAAACTCCTCCAGTATGTCTTGTCTTCCCTGGGTAACAGCAGGCAAAGATATCCACAAAAAGCAGCAGCATGAGGACCCCCTGGAAACACCAGCCCAAACCAGCCCAGTATTTTCAGCCTCTCCTGCTCGTGTCAGTGCTGGCAGCATGCAGCTGTACTGTATGGGTAAAATGTCTTCACCAGGAAGCAACGATGGAAATGCAGATGTGCCCAGCTGCAGGACCTCAGAGACACCTCCTGAGCTGGAACACTGTTCTGTCTGGTGAGGATGGAGCAGGTACTCAGTCTGCATGTTCAGTGAAGGAAAGGGAGGACCTTCCAGCTAAGAGCATTCTCAGTGATGCTTGGACTCAGGAACAAGTGGGAGGAAGGGTAATGTCTCCTGAAGAAAAGACGACCTAGAGCGTATTTTACAGGGAAATACCAAGCAGGGCACAGACAACTAGTCTGCCAGACAAAATATCAAAGGTCTCCAGATCAGGCAGAGACTGCCAATGGAATCCTGCCCAAACAGGAGCCTGTTGTTGTGCTCAGTAAATGAGCCATTTTGCAGTTGATGCAGCTGCAACAAGGGGCACTTGATGATCCAAAACTCAGGGGCGTTCTAAGAATCACAGAGCTCCTACAGAAGCAATGGCAGAGGAGGGCTGCCCACAGCCCTCCTTCAGCTACCAGTACTGGGCCAGGACTGAACTGGGTGGAGAAACGATGTTCCTTAGTCATTCCTTCCTCCTGGGGTCTACAAAGCTGCTGGGTGGACAAACTCTGGGTGTAAGTACCAAGTTCTGAAGAAAAAAACTAGCCCTGCTTATAGAGAAACTGATGTGGTCATTGTCCAGAGAGCTTCCAAAGGTCATCAGTGATCTGGATGACAGGATCAAATGCACGCTCTGTAAGTTTGCAGAAAACACCAATCTGAGCAGGAGTCTTGATCTGCTTGAGGATAGAAAGACTCTTCAAAGTGATCTGGACAGGCTGGATCAATGGGCTGAGCCCACTGGTATGAGGTTCAACAAGGCCAAATGCTGGGTCCATTGCTTGGGTCACAACAACCCCAGTCAATGCTTCAGCCTTGGAGAAGAGTGGCTGGCAAGCTGCTGGGTGGAAGAAGACCTGGGGTGCTGGTAAACACCCAGATGAACATGAGCCTGCAGTGTGCCCAGGTGGCCAAGAAGGCCAACAGCATCATGGCTTCAGTGGTGTTACCAGCAGGAGAAGGGAAGTGATCGTCCCACTGTACTCGGCACTGGTGAGACTGCACCTCCTATACTGGGTTTGGTTTGGGGCCCCTCACTACAAGAAGGACGTTGAGGGAGAAAGCTGTGACACAGGTTTACCCCAAAGTGCTCTGCTGTGTATATGGCTTTTCCCATTGTATATTCCTGCAGCGATTCCCCATCCAATGTTCCCAGTTTGTGCTCTTCTACTTTCCAGGGCTTTGGACAAATGCAGGTTCTGTTACCTGAAGGACCATCTCTTACTGAATCCCTTTGTCAGTGCCACTCCCACGGGGCAGCAGGGAAACAAATATGGACAGAACCTCACACAAGGAGGACGTGAACAGGGAGACACAGAACTGCCCCAGTTTTCACTGTGTTTAGAACTAAACACACAAATCTTACCTGGGGGAAATGAACAATGCTGTACCCCTATATGACCAACATACATGTATTCAAACAGCATGTGCAGAAACAGCCAGAGGAAGGCATCATCAGAAAGGATTATGTTTGTTGGTTCTGTCTTAAGCTAATGAATTTCATTGCTTCTGTAATTTCAGTTAGAAAAGTCTCATTTCACAGAATTTGACAAAAGCAGGTAGGAGCTCTTCACGCAAGCACCCAAAGTGAGCTCTTGAGCTGGTTTAAATTTTCAGCCTCACAAGGATCCTTTGTTTGCATTTTTCTAGCTTTTACAGATGTCATGGCTGGCAATTGTGGAAGCTGGCTATAGAAACACCTTCCTGCTGTCCATTTGCTGCTTCTGTGTGTTCTCTAGTGGTGTGACAGAACTGAGTTTATCTATGTCATCTTTGTGACATACCCAGAAAATAAAAGGTAAGCTTTGTTCTATCCTTCTCAGACATCAAGAAGTCAATTGTAAGATTCTGAATCTCAGTGTTGACAAGAATACTGTCCTAAGCAGCACATTTTCCCCCCATTTTAAGCTGAATCTGTAAATGCTGGCAACCACCAAGCCCCCTGAACTTGCAAGTACAAGGAAAGTAATTTTCTCTTTTACAGAAATCAGGGATGGGAAATCAACATATAGCAGTCACAGTATTCTTAATACGGTTGCTACTATCATGAAGAATGCCTATTTCCTCCTTACTCAGTCTTCATGACATCCTGGGGACTGGAAGTCTAAATGATTTTGTCCATTTCCATGAAACAGGCCAATATTCTATATGAGATAACGGTATAGTAACCAATAACATTTCCTGACAACCCAATTACCTGAACAACAGACCACAATTCACCATGTCAAAGGCACTGTTGTGAAGTCCATAAATTAGCTGCTGGCAATTTATTCTGATCAATAGAACACGCAAAGTCACTCATCTCCTTAATCAAAGGCACTTGCAGGCAAGCATCAGACTGGGACGAGAAAAAAAGAAAAAAATAATTCTGCAACAGGAGTATCATACCTATGGCCAGTCACAAACTGGTCTTGAATCCAGTCCCAAACCTCTGACAACCAGAAGAGCACCGGTGTGAAGGGTTTAAAAATATTCAGGTATCGGTGGTTTGGACTAGATGACCTTAAAAGGTCCTTTCCAATGCAAACCATTTTATAATTCTGTTTGTCCTGTGGAGGTACCACATGGTATCTGAACAAAAGCTATTCCTTGTGCCTATGAGAGGAAGGCAGCAGGTTTGAACCATTCAGTAAAATTTCTCTTTGGCATCTCAGACAAATCTGTCCACTGGCACAATTGGATTTAAGATTTACACCCAGAGAAGCCAAGCTGCCACTGTTAGCCTGCCTCTGAAGAAATGAAACCCTTTACATGAGAGAAATGCAGTTTTACACTGAAGGATAGGAAGCAGCTAGGTGATGAAGTCTATCTTCATCAGGGTCAGCCATTGCCCTTTTGCCCAAAGAACGCATCTTTGCTCCTATAAAACCAGAGGCACCAACAGAAACAAATGCACTTGACTTTGACCATTTATTGCCATGGAGCAGAGATTTTATTCCCTGCTAAACAGTTACAAAGCTTAACATCTGTGGGATCTGTAGTGCACAATGGTCTTGGCTGAAGGAGGCTTGTGAAAGACAAGTCCTGAAGGTCCTCTGGCCTTTCCAATTTGGTGGGTATTTTCTTGAAATAGAGGGAGCTTATTAAAAAAACCCTATGTATGAACATTTTAAAATGGCTTCTTCAAGGAATAAACTGATGTTGCTGCATCTTCCTCCCTACACAGCCAAGTTTAGAATTACCTAACTCAGGACACCAAAATACCTTCTGCATTGCACCTTCAAATGACACAATTTTTTTCTAGTGTTGACCTGCAATAGTTAACAGAGAAATTTACTAGAAGGGTTTATCCTATGGGCAGTTCTGTGGGGGTGTGATTTATAACAGCTAGGATGATTTAAAACACAAAGCAGGAGAAATCACTCTCTCGAGAGCTCAATTTTACTGAAAAGGTGTTACCATCATTTCAAACTTCCAGTCATAATTGCTATGTGGATTTTAAGTTCACTTCAGTAGTTGTCAGCTGATTCAAACATATCTATGATAGTCCTTCTGCATTTCTTGTCAGGCTCTCCTGAACAGATTGCACAGAATCTATTTTCTAAAACATATGGTCAAGAAATTATATTCCTATTGCTCTGCCCTCAGCTAGAGCCTCACAGTTTTGCAGTCAGGATAGTAGACCTTCAACCCTTAGAAATCCCTGTCACTTAAACACTGGGGTTTATGACTAAAGAGTGAGCAGCAGAGCACTGTATGTCATCTCATTAAGACAGGCTTGGTTTGAAATATCAGGAGTGCTTGCTTGATCCATGTAACATCACATGGCATACGTATTTTCTTACCTCAGGCAGAGAACGGTGGTATCAGTTCTCAAACTGTGAGTGTCAAAATTATTCATTCTTCTGTTCTAGATACTTTGGCCAGCAACTCAACAGTTTCCCACCCTACTGTCTGTCTTGAGAACCCAGTGATCTCCATCATACTTGCATTTTCCTTCCTAACACATTCATGTCAAATTTGGGGGGGTGGGTTTTTTTGTGTCACAGCTGTAGATGTGATACCCCTCTGAAAGTACCATTATCCTTGTGGTATTTGAAATACCCACTCATACTATATTCGGGAAAAGCTGGCTTCTTTTTGTACAATTCATATGAACCTGTCTTCCGTAAACAAACAATAAAAACAACAAAGGGTGAAAATATGAAACATTTGCATAAAGCTGGATCATTTCTAAAGGCTCTCTGAACTCAAATTTCAGTAATTATTCTCAAATGGTCAGTGGGATGGGATAGGAATGATTGATTGTGCCTTGGACTTTAAATTAACAAGACAGACTTGAGGAGAGCAATTTAGGAAGATGTTTCTGAGCTAAGAGGAACTGCCAATGGGATGTATATCAACTTTTATGAGATCATAAATTTGCCTACCGATGACTTGAAGTTTCTGCAAATGGAAGGAGATGGGTGTTGTCTGCCTTGGATGTTTCTCAGAACAGGTTAGACAAAGTTTATGTCAGTCCAATCTGGCTGAGGGATTGACTAAAACACCTTGAGAAGGTTCCTTTAGCTCAAGTTTCAGTAATTATTCATGCATAAGTAATGGGACAGGGATGGTTCACTGTGCTGTCTCTGAAGACTTGTTATGAGAAAGCACAGAGCACGTGTCATTCAGCTCTGTGCGTGGGAAGCACAGATCCCCGGGATATAAGGAGCTCTTGGTCTAGCCTGTGAGATACAGCCTCACAGGAGGTCTCTTAAAAGTCAGATCTGCAGGACAGAGAGCAAGCTGTAGCTGTATTCCACTTTACCACCTGAAAAAAGTAAAAGTAAAGTAAAACTTTGCAGGCTGAGTAACACCTTACAGACATTGCTTCAGTGCTCCCAGTTTTTGTTTTGCATGCTAAGCAGTCCCTGAAAGGACTTTCACGGTGTGGTTGCTATGGGTAAGCAGACCGAGGTCATTGTGCACATTAACACAATTAACTGCTTGATGCTCAAACATTAAAATAAGGCTTTTGTTAATAACTTAGTCACACTAAATTACAGTAATAGAAGATTGTAATGCCAGTAGACAGACTCTCCCCCCCCCCTCCCCCC
>VWZY01000770.1:129821-163526 GCA_013399075.1 Chloroceryle aenea | reverse complement strand
CTTCCATACTTCACCTCCGAGTTGCTCGGGAGGAAACGCCAAACCCAATACAGCGTAGGATGCGAGCCAGAAATGAGCTGTGTGTCTCAGCAAGACAAGATCCAAACTAGCAGTAAGTCAGAGTCCTGCTGATCCCTGCGGAGAGCCGTCCGCTAATGCCTCACGGCGGTGAAATGTGTGAAACCTTCGCAAGGTGTGCAGTGCGGTAACTGCACGCTGAAGAAGAGAATAGGGAGGCACGACCCTAGGCTTTTGTTGTAAAGAGAAGTGCTTTTGTGATCGCCAAGGTGGAGATGAAATGGGTAAACAGAAATTAATCTCCAAAAAACTTTTGGCAAATACAACAAAATAATTGGCAAGAGGTCCATGTTTGCCATGGGAGCAGGAATAGGTTTGGGTTGGTGTGGTTGTTTTTTTTCTTGGATAGTTGCTTGGTTGGTTTGTTTGGGGTTGTGTCTGTTTTGTTTGGTTGGTATTTTTTTCAGTTTGTTTGTCTGTTTGTTTGTTTTAAAGGCAGTTTTCTGTATTTCACTGTGATACTGCCTCAGCAGGTGAGGCAGAATTTAGTAATTTCCATGTGCATAGCATCCTACCCCGAATTACTGTTGTTCATAGACCCCATGGCTTGGAAATTAAGCTTAGATAGTCAAATCTGCTCACATCACCACTTGATTTTACTTCTTCAAGGTAAATGTACTGAAGCAGTGCACTTCTTGAGCACCTGCCATAAGGCTTGCTTTGCATACCTGCCTATCCAGAGTCCTCTGCTGAAGCATTCCTAAGCACCGGAGTCTTATAGAGTAGCAGGACTCGAGGATCTTACAGGTCTTTTCCAGGCTAAATGATTCTATAAAAATGTGTGACTGAAGTTGCATCTGAAATTTAGGCACAAGGTGTTCGAATTGTGCCTCTTCTCTTTTATATATAAGATCTAGGAAAGCATAACAATAAAGCTGTTTTTGCATGGCCTTCAACTGCAGATCCAAACCCTAATGCCATCTCTAACCTTAGGATTGTTCAGAGCCTAGGTATCCATGGCTTCTTTGTTACTCAGCATAACATATTTAAATGTTCTGGCAGCTGCCCTTAATTTTTCTTCAAGGATCAGACAAAATGAAGCACCAAAACTTCCCATCCTGAACCCTGAGGCCAGGCCAAGTCCTAGCCTTACTGATCACTCTAACACAGGGGTGCAGTGCTGCCCAGAAATAAACACAAAGTGTTTGGGACTAACAGCCTTTTACCTTATCACTGAGGGTCCAGGAGGGTTCTGCAGAGGACATAAGATGCTGCAGAGCCTCCTGTCCCAAGCCCTAAACATACTCACACCATCAGTTGTGACTAAATAACCTGTTGATCTCTGAACATTAATTATGAAAAATTCCAATCCACTGAGTCAGGCTGTGATCCTACCACAGGCTGGACAGAATTCACCGGTAAAGCTGGCTGCACAGAACTGTGTGCTGAATCTGAAGTTTTAGTCCTCACTTTAGGCTATCACTGGTGCCAGGAATAGAAATTCAGTTATGTCCGAAAGTTAATCGGAAGATGTTTAAATATGCTGATACTGATTTTACCACTTATTTCAAGCAATGATGCCATTCCAGCTCCAGCACTGATCATGGCTCAGTAACCCTATTCTGTCTGACAATTAAAAATGATACATTTTAATCTACTTATCCCTGAGCAGGTTTGGCAGAATTGAGCAACAAAAATTGTTTAACAGAGCCTCGTTTCTGGAATGCTAAGCTAAAGCCTAATTGTAATCCTAACCTTGCCTTGACCTCTGCTCAGACACTTGCCATCAGTGGAAAATTAAGAATAAATATTTGACTGTAGCAATACCAACTTTCATCCAGTTTTGTGAGTCTTAAAGATTTAGACAATTAATTTGCCCCTCTAATCTCTCTTGTTCCAGGCTCTATCCCCAACTCTAATCCTACTTTTGACCACAGTTTAGAAACCCAGAATTTGGCATTCTCACCTAGTGGTATCAGACCTTGGCTTTCCTCTCTGGGTCTGACAGAACTCAGTAATAAATTTGGCTCTTCACATCCCGCTGTCTTTTAATTCAAATCCTGAGCATACAGCACTATATCCTGTACTCGCATTGCTACCAGACAACGTGAATCTACTCGTGCTACCCTTATCTTTCTGAATTCAGCAAATATACAGCTCTCTGTCCACATATCTCTAATCCTGTTCCTAAAATGCTGGCCTTTACTACAGACCAAACATTTTTCCCTTGCTTCAAAATTAGGAATAAGACATTTGAGTCTACTGACACCAGAGCGCTGTGTTTGCGTGGCCGAGGGAGAGCCGCGCGCCTGAGAGATGACCCCGTTTAACCCGAGCTGTCTGAGTGGCTTTGGTGTGGATAATCTGTGTATTCAGTGATTTGGCTACAGAAAACTGAAAAATCAGTTTTCCAAAAATAAGTGCTCTCGGATCCTGCGTGGTGACTAAATAACGTATTATCTTTGTATTCAGGGTGAGTGGTGCTGATTTGTACCAGCTGATACATATGGTCTGGTATGTATAGGCCTTTACAATAGAAAGTGTCTGATACTTCCCTGTGAGGGCCAAAAGATCCCTGTGCTTTTTTATCAGTGTGTGTAGAGCCTTGCTATAAACAAAATGTGCTGTTGGCTATAGCCCTGTGCCTCTGCTAGGATTGTACGTGCTTTATTTTGGCCAGAAGGTGTGAGACAGCATGTGGAAATAGCATCTGGAGAACGTGGTAGGAGTTGTGGTTGGAGCAGCTGAAGGGATGACTGTAGGTGTCTCTATTTCTAATTCAATATCAAATATTGGCATGACTGATGTCCAATGCTGCTAATTACATTTGTGACATAGCAAGGAACTTGAGACACTGGAGTTAGAGTTTACGGAGGACTCCTACTGTCAGTTTTGGTGACTATTTGGAGATAATTTTTCATCTTTCTTGACAAAATGCCACCTGATGTACATGAAATTTGTATTCATCTTGATTGGACCAAAATGTTGAACTAAGAAACTGAACTGGACATTAATTTGCTTTTTCACTTTTGGGGAGTGAAATACATTCAGCTTGGGTTTCAAGTAGACAGTCATATGTGAGTGGGGGAGGCTGTTGGTCATCAGTGTGAAAGCCACAGATAACTCTTCTAGGCTGATACTGTGAATGAGAATCTTCTACCAGTGATATCTTACTGAAACAAAGCAGTCTTCAAAGACTTGTGCTTATGCAGTGCTTAGAGAATGTGATAAGGACCTCTCACCTGGCATAGCCAACTCGCCACCATTGCTGTTTTGATCCAGCATTTTGCAGTCTTAGCATTGTGTTCATTTCATGATAATGGTGACTAAAGCTGATTAGCTGCTGTTTTAACCACAGGTAACTTGTTGTTATTGGCAGGAAACATGTTTCATCAGCATAACGGTTTCATGTGAGCAGTGGGGAACATTTTCTATTAGTGTTTGTTGATGTGAAACATGTTTTTTAGTGGAATTATGTTTGGGACTGGAAGAGAACTTGGTTTTCATCCTTAACTCCAATGTGAAAAACTGAATCATGAGAAGGAACTTTTTGATTCTTTCCCAGCAATGGTATTTCTGATGCTATTTATAATGTATCCAAGACCAGTCTCTATCCTGCTATTTGCTTTACACATCTAACTACACAAGCTAGAATCAACCTTCTTAATGCTGCCCAAAATAGCATATTGTCAACTGCGTGTGGAGTCTGGGGTAAGCAAGACAGGGACTCCTTCCAGAGAGGGCTTTCTATACAGCAGTCCCTGACTGCCATGTTCAGGTGGGAGCTTGAGCTCTGTAGGAACCCAGTGGGGAGCTGAGTCAGGTACAGGTAAGCAGTGTGTGTTCTTCTCTAATCCTGGCAGTGTAACCTTCCTCTACTTCACTTGATAGAATCATAGAATGTCAAGGGCTGGAAGGGACCTGGAAAGATCATCTAGTCCAAACCCCTGCCAGAGCAGGATCACCTACACCAGGTCACACAGGAACGCATCCAGGCAGGTCTTGAACATCTCCAGAGAAGGAGACTCCACAACCCCCCTGGACAGCCTGTTCCAGTATCCATCACCCTCACTGTGAAAAAAATTTCTCCTCATGTTTCTGTGAAACTTCCTATGCCTCATCTTCCACCCATTATCCCTTGTCCTATCATCAGGCATCACAGAGAAGAGCCTGGCTTCAACACCAGATGGTTCTGTTAACTTTCCCTGTTCCTTCTGTCCCCCTTAATTATTTATTTACTCTAATGACACTTACCAAAGCTCTATGCAGCCAGGAGCATGAGTTTTGGAAGTGGTGGAATAGTTAACACTTGGTTTTTTAGGAAATACTCAGCTTCCTTTCTTTCCTTATGCTTTCCAGATAGTGAAGCCTTGTACAGGGCTAGCTTTTATAAGAAGCTATGTATGGGTCAGTGTCTTTTAGAAATGCCATATGTAATATAATAACTGATTGCATTACCATTGTAGTGCCTGTCATTCTGAAGGGTCTCGCAGCACAGTCGTCCTGGGTTATGAGAAGAAATGCAATTATGAGACTGTAGATACTGAGAGGCTCCTCTTAAGCAATGTAGCCTCTGCTGGCCTAGAAGTGGGAAATTGCTTAAGAGTTTGCATCAGAATTACACAAATGTTTTAGTGAATGAGCAGAGAAGCATTCCCTATTTGTTATAAATCAGAAGAGGAATTTAGAAAGATAGTTGCCTTGCAACGTAGTCATTCTAAAGAAGTCGTCTTTTCTTGCCCCAAGCAATAAAAATTATATAAGGGCATGGCTTTATTACTTATTTGACAGCAGTGGCCTCTTGATTCTTGGCAATCCAGAAGCTGATTTCTTCCAAGTATTCATTTATACCAGGGGACCTCCTTGTGCTTAAGGACCCTGCAGTCACAAAACAGTCCCAAGTGTAACTTGAAAACAAATCACCTCTTTCTGATTTTTGCTGACTTAAATCAGGGAAACCACCCACTGCATTCAATCCTGCAAGCCTCAGGTGCTAGTACTTATTGTTTGTCTTGCTGGAAACCCAAAGATCCGTGTTACCTATGAAGGCATTGCTGTGCTAGGCAACCTATGGATGCAGAACAAACAAAAGATGATTCCTTGCTTCAAAGCTCTAGCAGTCTAAGACAGAAGATTATGACTTGATCTAGGTGATTATAACTAACATCAGAGAAGCCAGTGCCTGTGCTTTTGGGTGAAGTCCATTAAAAAAACACCACAAGAAAAAAACCCCACACCGATGCACTGTTCCACTCCATTTATTTGGAGAGGAAAGAGTTAAAGAACAAAAGAACATGGAAAAATCTAACATTATCTTCTCTTCACATGGTCCCAAGTGTCTGGGGAGGAAAGAGGAGAGCAGAGGTAAAAAAGCAATGAGAATCTGAAGCTTGGAGTGCCTTGTTTCTCAGTAATTTTTCCAAGATATGTTGGAGACTCTTTTATGCATTAGCATAGTGTTTGGGAATGAATATTTGTTCAGTGAGATATGGCTCTCCCATGGCAGAGCAGTGAAATATAGGATATTTTGCTTGTTGGCAGATTTCTGTCTGTCTACATTTTTATTAGCGCAGGTTTTTCATACGAGTATAGCTATTTATCTAGCAAGCAGGGCCAGCAGATAGAAAGTTGGAGAGTGCCAGCACAGTCCTAAGCTATGTCAGTAGATAAAAACCCTGAAGGCGAAATATCTACAGGATTGGGCCATGTGCCTGAAGTAGGGGAAATGCTGTTACATTTTCCCGGTCACTTCAATATCCTGCAGTTCTTGCACTTCCACAGACACAATTTAATGCAGCTGATACAATTGCATACTGAGGATGTGTTGTCAGCTGCCATTCTTCAGTCTTGGATCTTTTAATTCGTGGGCTAGAAGATGGACCCTTTTAGTAAAGGTTGTAAAAAACCAATGACCTGTAGTGTTTTGCCCAGTTACCACCAGGGATGGCCAGACAGTTACCTCAAGGGGATTTGAATTACACCAGCATCTGCAGTTTGCTGGTCTGGTCTGACCGCATGGTGACAGTGGAGGTATAAGAATCCAAATAGGCAGCCTGATTCTCTGGAGTAATAATTTGGGTGTGACTGTTGGAATTAAAACACACACTGAGGTGTTCTTTAATGACAGTGGGATTTTTGCTTGAGTATAAACAAGATATAAATATAATAGATATACATAAACTAGTGGGCTCTGACTTTTAATTCATAATACTTTGTATCTGTGACAAATGCTCTTGGAGCTAAGCAGATGCTTTACTAGAGAGGGAAGCAAAGACAAAGGTTGCCAAGTGAAACAGAGTCAGAAACCAACTGTAGGACCCTCATTTTCAAGTTCATTCCCTAAACTCTTGATGTTTTGCTTGAGTAGCTGCTGAAAACAGAGAAGAAAAGGCAATCTTTGCTCTAGGGATTCAGAAAGAAACTCGAAGATAAAAGACAACCGGTGATGAGAGTGTGACGTATCTTGGGGCATGTATAGGTATTGTCTGAAGTACTCTTAGCAGCTAGAGGTAAAGTAGCCTTAGCAGCATAAACTGAAGGTAGTTTATCTTGGTTCTGTTTTCTTTATATTCCCTATTTTAAGGTTCGTATTTTGGAACAAGATTTGTATTGTTTAGAAACAATACGTGGATTCTTTAAGAAACAGGTATTTTCTGAAGTACCAAGTCCCTGGTATATATTTATTTGCTCCAGTCCTGAAAAGATTATTTTTTTAATGTGTTCAGTTTGATTTCAGGATAGTTGCCTAGATGTATAAAATAAAATGCAGAAACAAACCTGTGCAGATCCAGATCCCTTTCTAATCAACGTAACTGTTCATTTGGACTTGTTTACTTCATCTATTTCTAGACTTGTAAATATAGAATATTTTGATTTGAAATATCCTCTGTGAATTCTGCAGTAAAAGGATTTCTCTCATGAGATTCAAGTTGCGGCAGTAATGGCAATTGCAGTACTAATGGTCAGTTTTTCAAATGACAGCTTTCATTCACAGCTAAAGGACTTCACCTCATCATTGAAATTCACCTTCTTCTGGGTGGAATAAAACAACTATATAGCAGTGTACACCAATATGGCAACAACGCAGAAACTTAACAGCAGACAATAAAAGATACCAGAGCTAGTAAATCATTCAGAGCCACATAAGTAGCTGGCTAATATAGTTTGTGCTGGAGTGTGAAGAAACCAGTGCTCCAACATCATGATCCTTGTGCGGTATCCAAGGTCCTTAAAGTCCACAGATGGTCAAGTTTGCCATTGCAAATCAGAGTCCACACGTTTTGTCATGGTTATGTGGAATGGGGGCTTGTGTACAATGGAGCCTAGTTTTGTGTTTAAGTCCCTCTTAGAGGACTCGGAAGGATTGTTAATTTCCTAACATGGGAGAATCCTACTGCCTTGTATCACAGGGAGCTTGTGCAGGGAATTGTGGTCTTGATTCTCATTGAAGGTAGCTTGCTATTAATGTTAAACATAGAAACACAGAAATGTGTGGGTTGGAAGCAACCTCTAGAGGTCAACTAGTCCAACCCCTCTGCTGAGAGTGGTGACATCCTCAGCTAGAACAGGTTGCTCAGAGCTCTGTCAAGCCCCACCTTGAATCTTTCCAGGGACATTGCCTCAACCACCAACCAGGGCAATGTGTTCCAGTGCTCCACCACTGTTGTGGTAAAGAATTTCCTCCTTATTTCTAATCTAAATCCACTCCTTTCTAATTTAAAACTGTTGCCCCTCATCCTTTCACTCCAGGCCTTTGTAAACAGGCCCTTTCCAGTCTTTTTATAGCTTCCTTTCAGGTACTGGAAGATGGCTATTAGGTCTCCCTGGAGCCTTCTCTTCTCCATACTGAACAATCCCAGCTCTCTTAGCTGGGTAGAGGTAGGAGAGGTGCTCCAGCCCCCGGATCATCTTTGTGACCCTTCTCTGGACCTGCTCCATCAGGTCCATGTCGTCCTTGTGCTGAGGGCTCCAGAGCTGGATACAGTATTCCAGGTGAGAATATGTTAAGCATATGTATAACCTCTTTTCAAACAGAATGAGAATAAGCATGGGCTTCTATGACTTTTCTGACTATTCATGACAGGTGCATGGCACAAGTATGTGTGATGGTTATTCCATTGCAGTTGCTAAAAAGATGCTTGAACAGAAACTGCTAGTGAGATGCTATGTCCAATCCAACACAGAAGTTGGTGGAAGGGTTCCCAGTGACACCCTCAGGACTTCCAGGCCAGTCCTCCTTTGTTACCATAACATTTGCATTCTTGTTCTTGAACTCATGTTGGTTTAGTTTTTTTTGGTTGGCTTGTTTCATAGAATCATAGAATATTTTGGGTTGGAAGGGACCTTTAAAGGACATCTATTCATCACTTCCTTTCTATTTATGCAAGATCTTTTCCTGACTGCTTCTGTCCTGGCTTTCTTCATTCTTATTCTAACAGTCATCAGACTTGTGCACTGCAACAAGGTTGCTGGCAAGTCACTGCAACAGGGCTGCTGGCAAGTCTCCTGCTTTCTAGCTTAAGGTTAGAAAGAAAACCCTTTGATGGATGGCATTGAAAGGTAATTTCATGTCAGAAGTAGTAAGGATTCTGTTTTCAGCAATCTTAGCATCTAGTAAAGTCAGAGCAATTGCTCTTCATTTATGTAGTGGTCAGAGCCTGAGCCTTTTACAGTAAGATTTGCCTAGAAAACAGTCTTAACTTGAACTGAGTATCAGAAATAAGAATTTTGTTCTACTTGAAGTACCTGTAATTGAAGAGATGTGAGTGCCTTTGTGGAATCCCATCTCATCTGGGTGTACCAGTGACTGTGCAGGCACACTAGTGCCTGCTGAGTCTGTGAAAATAGATACTTCAGTGGGGGACTACAGTCTCTGAGCTGTCTGTAGCAGAGTGTTAGAACGTGGTGGTAAGAGTTTGTGTACCTGCCCGTGTGACTTGAGGCCTGTGAGTACCTGTGTGGGGGCTTGTTGATATGACTGTGTGGTGTGCAATGTGCAGATGTCAGATGTATCTATGTGTGAAAACACATAAGTGAGCACATATGTGAATGGGTGGGTATGTTTGCATGGGGGAGAACATAGCCATGAATGCATATGTGAGCATGAGTGTATTAGCCTATCCATAAATACAGAGTGAATGAATGTGAATGTTACCAGGTGGTCTTAGAGGGAGAGATCCTGTTCCAGACACAGCCTCTGCTCTATCCTGTTCATTTCTGTATGTGTATTGGCTTTAAAGATGAAAAGTGCCCCAGCTTGTCTTTAGCCTGGGCATCACCCCTGAGTGCACAGTTGCTATGCCAGCTCAGTGTGTTTGCGTGCTCTTGTGAGAGAGTTGGTAATTGTGAGCACTCCCTAAGAGAATCTCTGGGGCCAGGGGATACAATAGGCAAGGGTCTAGGGTCTGAAACTGTAGACTTTAATAAAGCCACTGACAGCAAATAAGAGCCTGACATGTGAGTCACATTACTGACAACAAGGGCTGCTTTGTAGTCCCATCTGCACCCCGATCGGGTCCTGTACAGTAACTGAAAGGACAGAACAAACTGCTGCTGCCTTCAATAAATACAACAGTGCCACAAAGGCAGCCGAACAGACCAACTTTGTGTGGCTTTGCTGCAGCTGAGCTACTCTCCTAACTCTCTTCCTCGCCTCCCCCACCAGTGGAAATGACTGATGTTACCCTGTAAGGGTTGCTTGAGAGTCCTGGTTATGTACTTGCCCCCTCTGCAGTAGTTACATGCAGCCCTAGAACATCTCTCTTCCCTGCTACCCTCTGTGCTCCCATCCTTCACAGCCTTTCCATTTCTCTGACTGCAGGGACTGGGAGAGCCCTGGAGCATCTGCCTTGTGAGCCATGTTCCTTGGACCTCCTGCCCACTCTTAGCTAGACAGCACTGGTACCAGTAACAAAGCCGTACATCAGGCTATGAACACAGTTACTTGAAATGTCTGTGATCAGGCTCCCACTGGAGTGGTCATGATGAAAATGTTGGACTTTCCAGCACAGTAATTTGAAGACCTTTCAGATCCTTAGTGGCTGCTCACCTCCCTAGCCCAGGTAGCATCAGGGGATGACAACATTTGCTATTTATCCAGATGTCACCTATCAGAGTCAGAAGCATTTTTCCCTGACTGCAGTCAGGGCCTCTTGCGCTTCCCTCCCTCTGGGCCTCTCCTCTTTAGCTTGGAGACTTTCCCAGTGAAGCACTTTCACATGGAGGGAAAAAAACCTTGCATATTGATCCCCCTTCAATGGGAATTTGGGCCACTCTTTTTTTAGTTCATCCCAGTAACCCTAGAGAAAGGATTCTTGCTGGATGTGACATCATGTGCTGCCAGGTATTGGAAGAGTGGTGTAAAAGATCACTGGCTTATAAAAAATAGAAGCCTGTGTGGCCAAAGGGGTGATGCTGAATACCAGGATAATGTCTACGACAGTGCAGATGTGCCTGTATGGTCTATCCTAGCGTGTAGCATGTCAGCCCACCTAGCAAAAGTCTGAATTCTGAAACCTGAAAAAGAGGAATATCAGACTCAACAGTTCATGCCCAGCAAAAACTCAGATTCCTTCTGTGTTGTGTGGTGCACACAGAGATGAGTTCCCTTGAGGTTAGGACACAGTCCATGTGGGACCCTGTACCATTTGCCCTGTGCTTCTACAGTGTGTGACAGAGCCTGTAGCCTGCCCTGTCAGTGTATGTGTACACAGTCTAATAGACACAGTCTTTAACCAAGATCTCATCCGTAGCAATTTGTTTCTAAGGTATAAGCCTTATCTACCTTAAAGGTCAGATTTTCATCTGGCAACTAGTATATTGCAACTTATGGGAACAGAACATGTTAGAGGTGACATGCAGCAGATCTTTTCTTGGAAAGGAGACCAGACTTCAGGCAGAAAACGAATCCAGTTTCTGAGCACTGTTAGGAAATCCTACAAGATAGCTTTTGGGGGGCGGGGGAAACAAACCAACCAACCGAACAAAAACCCCAAACCCCCAAGCCAAATGAAAAAACCCCCCCAAAACCGAAATAGCCCAACCCTGTGACTTCACATCCCCTTCTGTTCAAGCAATCACTCCAGATAGCATTAAGGAAAGTACAGACCAGCATAAAACGAATCAGCAAGCAGTAAGAAGCAATATGTCATGCAGAGATGCAAAAGAGAGAGAATTTCAGTGGTGTCACACAGAAAGTGCCAGGGGCTATTGTGGTAGGCATTGATAGGTGATAATTATAGGAGTAACTTGTGACATTGTTTTGTGTAACACTTTGATATTTGTGATAGTTTATCCTTTGGACCTTCTAGAAATTCCTATTATCTCTGTATCAATAATATATAAAGGATTAAACAAAGCTGTTTTGAAATACCTTACGTAGCTAAGAAGCACCACCAGAAACCTTAAGTCCTGTAGCAAATGTGGTCCATGCTTTTCGGGGAAATGTCTGGAATTTTTGAGAAGAAATTTAGAGCATTTTGTATCTCTGCTAAAATTGGAATGGAGATTCCCCAAATCTTAGTCCAGTGTTTTGATGACATAACAAGCTTCCCTTTTGCTTTGGTGTCCAGTCTAAGACCTGGACAGGACAAGGCCAATGAACATGTAGCTTTTGTATCCAGTGGTGGGTGTCAGTCTCCTCAGTCATCTGTGCTGATCATTTGTTGAGGCTTCAGCAGAAGGGGCACAGCTGGCTGAAGTGGGAAGTGACCCAAGTGAGCACCCAAGCATGGAGTGTTCTGCAACAGCACCTGTGCCTTCCTCTGGAGCACCTCCATCCCTCAGGCAAGACCTCAGGGATCCCATTTCTAGTCATAGTCTTGAGGTATCAAGTCATAGCTTGATAACTCAAGAGAAGTGTTTCCTAGAAGGAGATGGAAGGATGGAGCCCTGAAGAACAGGAACATCTTCTTGTCATATGGTAAAGAAAGAGGAGAGGGATCTGTGTGCAGGTCTGTCACAGCTTTAACCTGCTTTTATGTTTTCTTGTATTTGCATTGCTTCTCTTTAAAAAGATACAACTGTGGGGAAATTATGTAGTTGCAACATTGTACAAAGCTAGACAAAGCAATTGCCTGAGGTTGCTTTATGGGAGTGGATATTCTACCTTACAACCCTAGAATGCAAACACTTTGCATTAAAGAGAAGAAGCTGTTTTAAAAGTCTTTATCACGAAATACAGGTAGTTTGTGAAGTGCACATTAGGATGTGCCTGTTAAAGCACAGCTAACACATACATGAGGAAGCAGTAAGTGAGAGCAACTGATGACAAGAGCAGTGGCTGGGCAGAAATGCCTCGTGGGGCCAGTGGACTGGCTAGGGAAGGAGGAATAAGTGGGCTGGCTGGGTGGTAACACATCCCGTAGGTCAGCTGCAACCTGGGTGTACCTCACTACCTGGAAGAACAGATGACAGCATCCTGAAATTTGGCACAGGCATGTTAGGTTGTGTGTCACTGCAGGTAGTAGGAAGCAGCTCACTGCCCCAGCTCTTCCTGCACTAGGAAATCAGAGAGGAGAGCTTTAAATTCTTCTTGATGTTCTTTGAGAAAGGTGTAATTATTTGAACTCATGTTTTTCTTTCCATTTCTCTTTCTTTTCGCCCTTCATTGAAGAACTGGTTGGTTAGGTCATTTGAGTCATCATTTGTGGAGAAGCATAGCTCATTGAGCACCCAAGTAGTTTAGTTTAATTTTCCCAGGTTTCTGAGTGGGTTCCTAAAGTGGCCTTTACTAATGACCCCTAAAAATTGAACCTGGTTCTATATATTGTTAAGCAAAGCCTGGCAGAAGGGCTATGATAAAATGGAGTGAAAAGCCAAGTGCAGATGTATCAAAAAAATAAAAATCTTAAGGCCAAAAAAAGTTTGGAAAACCAGCAGCTATGGAAGGCACTGCAAATTACTTCTGTGTTCCCCTGATAAAGCCAAAACCTTATTCAATTCTCCCTGCTGGGATATCTTGAATACAGTAAATAACTAGGAATTGAATTGTTAGCCCATGAAGCATGTGATGTCTTAGCCTGTACAGTCTTACCTAGCATACCAGAAAGTGGAGGAAAAGCCATGATAGTCATATTCAGGCTGCCAACTTAAAGATGATCATACCAGTCTCATCACCATCTTTTTTTTTTTTTAATTCCTCCACCAGGAAGTGCTCATTTGCACACTAGTGACTCCTTTTAAAAAGCTGATACTACAGACACCTGAGGACTGAAAGTCTGAGGGGAATTTCATGTCTGGTCTCCTCTGACTTCTAGGAGAAGGTAGAGACTAACTCTTGCAGGTGTTCTTGAAGGCGTTCTTGAAAGTTGTGGCCTAGGCTCTCATGCTGAAGCTCCAGAGCATGCACTTAAGTTAAGAACTTCTGTTAGCCCTTGTCAGCTCTTCTGTTGGACTTGGTTTGCGATCTTAGTTTTTGCAGGCCCTAGCTAAATCTCAGAGATTTGAGAGGTAAAAGAAGCAGGGTTCCAGAAAATCACAGATCCTGACCAAATAGAGTTGTTCCATATAGTTGATGCCCAGTCCTTTTCAAGAGAACTTATTTAGGTCTGAGAGTCTTTGAAATAGAGAAAAGAGGTAACCTTCTGGGAAAGAGAGTTTGGTCCTAAACTGTCAGCCATTAAAATATGAGATACTTTTTCCAGCTGAGCAGGAGAAGCTACTTCCAATAAAGCCAATCAAAAGCAATTTCCCTGCTGAAAGGTGGCCTACCTGAGACAGCACAACCCGCACCAGCTGCACACCACTGCTGTCAGACTTGGACGGGTCTGTCAATTAAGGGAACACAGAGCAATCTGTGAGCGCTGAAAGGGATCCCTTCAGAGCCCTCCATGGCTGAGAGACAGGGCCATTGTCTGCACGCATGTCTCACATAGTTTCAGAGTCCTGATAAGCAGGCATGCCATGAAAAACTGCATTATATGGTGAGCTCAGGAATACTTTGGCCGGGGGTAGATGAGGTGGGGGGGTGGGAGAAGAGGTAACACTGCACCTTTGCATTGTGTGAGGTGGGGCAATGAAAGATGTCGCGTTTGGTGGTCCCCCAATATAACCTTTTCTCTCACAAACTCTTGATGAATGATGAAGTCATCATTTCTTCTGCTTCCCCTCCTCCCTTCCATCCTTGTCCTTTCGTCTGGAGTTTAGAAATCAGCTGGGAAATTACTACAGCACTAAGATGACAAAGAGCTTAGCCACCTTCAACTCATGCCTTGCCACATGTTGAAAGTCTTTTTTCCTGGCAGTCTGGGACCACCAGCATCTATAGGTTTGTGTTTAGGGAAGAAGGAAAGCAGGCTTCAGATTTGCACACACGTGATATAGGGACCATAGAATAGGAAGGTAGATGGAGCACCCAGGGGAAGGAATCAATGGGATTCCCTCACTAGCTACTCACTAACATTTGCTTTCATCTTCCTCCCGTTAGAGCCTGCTGCCTGGATCCCTAGGTATGGGCACTATATGCTTCCTAGCTGCAGGCCCACAAGGGCTTGCGCTCTTGGGTGCGCACATTCTAGTTTAGAGCAGGATGCTCTTTTAGACTCCACTGCTTGGGAGCACACGTGTTAGTACACACTAAAATTAAAAAAAAAATTAAAAATCATCATTCCAAAGCAAATAAAACCAAGCTCTGTGTTGTTTTCTGGGCCATTTTACATAGAAAGAGAAAGTTCTAGCAGAACACTCTCTTTGAAATAAAATGCCCACTGCATAAGGTGATCTTTCCATATGTTGGGAGACTATAGAAGCTGTACAGTATGTGCCTGGAAGCAAGAGAATGTATACATGGGAGCAAGGAATTCTGTTGCTAATGATGTAGCATATAGTTGGGAAGAACCAATATCATGATGAGGGAAATATATGCGACCACCCAGAACATGATGGATTGGTTGCAAGTGACCTTTCCTAACATTTTTTCTTTCTCCTTCTAGCTGGGGACTCTTTATGTTCTGCACTCACTGCAAGCTGATAATCTTAATCTTTAATTTTAGTTAAAGGCACTCTAGATGATATACATTCATAGTTTGAGCCAAGGCTTATTCTAGGCTATGCCCACTGCTGACTGACACAGACCCATTGGACCAAAGCCATTTCTGATAAGTCAGTTAAATTCTGTGGACCTACCAGGGGACAAGGCTGGCCCATACCCTTCAGCTTTCCCATCCGTTTTTCTGCAGTGCAGCAGGCTGCCAAAGAGAGGATTGAATTTCTGATCACTTGGTCCTTAGTCTTCAGCAGATATACCTTTGTCAGGTTTTAGTGATTGCCTGCAGCTCACCCAGTGTACAGTGACACTCCTGGGGATGGCAGCTCCTAGTTTTTCCAAGTTGGAAGATATGTCTTGGCTCAGCACATTTGATAAGGAAAATTAATGAATTCGTTACTGGATGTGGAAGCTCCTCTTTCATCTCTGACTTACTGAGGCCCGTGGAAACCCATCTTTCTTTTATGTTAAAGAAAGCTCCTATCACAGATGCCAAATTCTGTTGCCTATTCTCACACTCTTCACTGCACCCTCGTAGCATGCTTGCCAGTCCTGGGTAAGGTTGTAGTGCTGACATAATATTTTACTTATTTTCAAATATTTATTCTTGTATTTGCCCTTTATTTCGTGTCTTTCTGTTTAGGTATGCATACTTGAATTGACCAGAGTGTTGAATTGACCAAAGCATTGCTTTGGTCTCTGTTCTTCAGTTCTCCAAGCCAGACACCTCACTAATTAGTCTTCTAAAATTGTATGTTTCCCCCTGCACCCTCACTTAAGTGCAATTCATAACCTTTCTCACACCTGTGCAGACAGACCTTTCTCTGAAGTGTACCAGAACATCTTCTCAATTGCACTGAGGGCTCTGGAGGGCACCTCGATGAACCTTATCCTTTCCTTTTGCTTGTCTGTCTTGGTGTCCTTTCGGGCCTGTTGAATCGGAGTCATTCTTGATGAGGGAAAGATAAGTTGAAGCATCCCCCAAAACTGCCAGCTCTCTTTTCAACAGAATGAACCATCTCCTTGAGTAGGTTATATAAAGATAGTCCTAGCACAATCTTCACATTGCATTCTTACTTGCTTCAAGGAACAGCAAGCTAATTAAGTAAAGATATTTAGCAGATTGTCATCAGGAGGCAAGTGAGCCACTCAGGGAGAAGAATGGGGAAGCCTGTGCTTCTTGGAACTGTTGTTTCAGTATCTTGTCAGACTCAAGAAAATACTGATGGCTTCAGGAAGGGTGCACATGCAATTTCTCCTATATGCTTGGAGCAGGGGAGAGCTGCTTCATTATAAAATGGAAGCCTAAGTTGAAGAGCAGGGTGGTATTAAAATGATTCCTGGTGTATCCTGCTGTAATTTGTTGGGTCTTGCTTTGCAAGGTACAAAAGCAAACTTCTCATGTTACTCTGCTGCTGTACCCTATTTATGAGGTGATGCACCACACTGGAGCTGTGTATCGCTGGTGCTGTGTAACAGTCCTCACCTGCTCTCCTCAGTTTCTGCTGTGCCTCCCTGCAGCTGGGGATGGGTGACTGGGTGGTTTTGTACATCCCACATATGTACCTGGGGTATCTAAGGGGAAGTGCTTTCCCTTCTACTGCATATCACAGAGTGCACAGTCCTACATATGTGTGTCTAGCACAAAGTGAATAGCTAGACATATGCTTCTTGAGACCCCTGGGACCTCTCTGTGGTTTAGAAAGAGGCGGCCTTTGATCTGTGGTTTGTGTGGGAGAGGTAGATGATACGGTGGTTTGCAAACAGCTGATGGCTCTCTTTTCTTCAAAGAAAAAGAGTAGTGTTGATCTGTGACAATGCAGGACATCGTGTGAGAGATTGGGAGTGGGCAGGATGATGCAGTTTGCTCTGCATGTTGCAGTTCACTTGTGTCGTGGTATATGCTTAAGAAAAGGTGACAGCCTTGGTTGTGTCTTTAAGCCACAAGCCTGCTTTAGGGCCAACAGAAAATGGCCCCAAACCAGCAATAAAACCCCACAAGCTGAAAATTTCCTTCTGCATCTCTCCGGTGCATGTAGCAGTTGTTCGCCCCAGGCAAAAGTGCTCCCCCTACTTCTATCAACTTGTCTGTAGAAGAGATGTTTTTCTGCAGGCATCCATCCCATCAGGGGTCCTGTGGTACTGCCTAGTGCAATTTTAGAGCTCAAAGGAGCATAACTGCCATTATGCCTCATGACCCTGGAGGTTACGTTCAGCAGTTTGGGTGAGGACTGCTGAGAAAATGCTGAATTTGAGCAGAAACTGCTGTGTGAATGTTTATGTCCATTTGGGGAGGGTGGCACTTAGAGTAAGCAGCCCTGAAGCAGAAGAGTCAGGCTGTGCTTGTGCCTCTGCAAATCTGGGAAAACTCTGGTGTGCAAGAGTCCAGTGCTCAGAATATAAAATCTGGTGCGTGGAACCAAACCAAAGATCCAAACCATAGGTTCCTGTCTCCCTGCAAAGTGAGTATTTGAGGAAGGGCATAGGAACAGGATGGGTATGTAGTGATCTCTCCGATACATAGCGTCTAGCAACCAGAGTTCAGATATTTGAGATGGAGAATATGTTGGGCTCGTTATGACTGGTAGTCACCACTGGATTAATATCAGTCCCTTTGGGCTCCTGTGACACAATTGCCTTGGGCAGCAGGTCTGGCAGCATTTAGAGGGCTAAGAAGGGGAAGCTGTGTGGTGGCAGAGGAGGGCCTAGTGCTGAGACCTGTAACAGTGTGTGTGCTGCCAGGTATGGCAAGCTGAGAAGTCTCCAGCTAGGAAGGAATAAGTAGTGGAAGCGTGTAAATCAGCTATGTTCAAGATGCCGTAAATGTGTCAGTGCAAAGCCACACTATGGTGGGACTGGAAGTGGGTGATTTACTGGCTATGGAGCAGCTTTTCCTTACAGGTGCCATTTTGGGTTTTGCTTAAATGGTTAAGAACTTTATCAATTTGCCTCTGACCTCTTGTATCCTATAGGCTTATGGGACTGGCCTCACTCACAGCAGCTTGGAACAGCTGAGGGTAATATTCTGACCCTCTCCTGTACGTTCTGGAGATACACAGGACATGTGGTCCTGTGCACGCCGAGGAATCAGACCCTTCATTAGCCTGCTGGAGCTGACACAGCTAACCTGTAGCTTGTATAGGAGTGGCCCATCTTTTGGGTTTTAGTGCTTAAATTTGATCCCTCCTAGAGACACTGCCACCGTTTGTGAGGAAGGAAATTCTTAAAAGAACTTTGTACTGTTTTCATTCTCTTTACAGCATGCCATTCATTTGAAAAGAAAATCCCACCCTTGGGGCTTATGCATGTTAGTGGGAGTGGACCCCTAAAAGTTTTGAATGTGGGATTTTTATTTTTATTTTTTTAATTTTTAATAGGTAGGTGACTCCTCCTTAGCATTGCTTCTTTAGAGCTGCTGACATTTCCAGCGAACACTAACAGGTCAGCAAGTCAGCTTGGAGAAGTGAGCTGCTTCTTTACCACATTATACTCACCTAGCCTAGTGCTTTATAACTCTGTCTTTAATGATTTTCTCAGCTATTTTTCCTGGTACTGGCGTAAGGCTCACTGAGGTCTATAATTCCCATGATTGCCCTTAGCGCCTCTTTTAAAAGAAGTGTGGTGTTGGCTTCCCCCCAGCCTGGTGGGAGAGTGACTGTTTTCAATGATAAATTGAGTATTTTTCTAAGTAACTTCATTATAGTTTGATTTATTTTGAGTGTTTACATATATGCCATCTGGTCCTTGAGGTTTCTTACTATTTCATGTTTTAGGTTGTGCTATTGTGTCTCTCTTCTTTCTTTTGGGTTTCTGTCTGTTTCTAGTATATCTGGCTTTGTCTGTCCTCACTGCTATTATTGCTATTTGTGGTTACGGGGTTAATGTAATGTGGTCAAGGTGCCCAGACCTCAGATTGAAGGCCCCTTATGCTAAATATTTTACATAAATCCAAACCAAAACCAGTTCTTACCTGGAGGAGCTTGTGGCTGGGCTCCTAAAGACAAATTGAGACTTTAATTTTCTCCCAAGGGGAAAATGGGGAAAAGTTTATTTGAATCAGTTAAGGCAAGAATAACCTTGTCCGAATGTCTTAGTTCAAGAACGTTGCCTGCTGGTGGCAGTCCAGAGCAGAGGCCACAAGCCTAGGTTTCCACAGCTTTGACATTGTCATATTCTAGTTCTGTATTTTAATCATACTGCTGCATTTCCCGGATTCATCCTGATTTTTGTACAGGTTGAAAATACCTACTCTTGGTGACTCAAAGTAGAGCATCCCTGCAGGGGATACCCCTTTCACAGTCCAGTATTTCTGGCTGTGTCGGAGCAATAAGGTATCCAGAACTTCATCAGCCAATTCACATTGTTTAACAACCCACGGTCATTACTTGGGATAAACTCTGCAGCCTTTCCCCTTCTATAGCTCCTGCCTCCTCTCCTCACCTCACTCCTGCTGTCAGCATCTTTCTGAATGGAGTTTGCTAAAAAAGAATGAGCCCTACCCTTTTCCCCTCCCTTCCCCACTCCCAGCAGGCAGGCAATATGGCACAGTGCGGTCTCTAGTGTCCCTTTAGTCACTTCTCTGCTGTCAGTGTCATAGGGCTAGTGTTTAAGCATTTTCACGCTGGATTTGAAATGAGATTATAGACTGGTCCACTCAATTGACTTAATGGATTTTAAGAGACTAGATCCTATTAATGCAGTCAGTGCCCCAGGGTGCCTCTCCTATTGCAGACAAGATAATCTGCCATGCAAATTAAATCCTGCCTCAAGATGCAGGGCCTGCTTAATGTGATCCATTACACAGTTTACTTGTTTATATCTAATATTGTAACAGGAATAGGCTTACGAGCAGCAGGACTCAACTGAATAGAAGAGTAAATTACCAGGAAAATGAGGTTTTAGATTCTCTCTCTCTCTTCCTTTCTCTCAGTCTCTCCTATTTTCTTCTCTCTCTCTCTTTCACTTGTGAAAACACATTCCTCTTCTGCTTTTTGCATATTGGGAACAATCAAGGGAAATAATATGGCTGTGAGTGATGGATTCTGCTTTTGTTTACAGAGGTGTAAATTGGGAACTTTTCCTCAAGAAGGAGCTCAAGAGGTTCAACACAACCTGTATGGAAAAGTGAACCTTTCTCTAGCTCTTGTCCAATCTGCAAGGGGTTTTGGAATGAGGTATTCTGGCTACCCCTTTTTACTGCAGGAACTCTCATGAGTGAGATTTCTTCTCTCTCCTATAAAGACACAAGATTGGGTATAGGTGGCAAAGGTGGACAGGAATACAGAGTCTGGCCTAATTGTATGACTAGGTTTTACTTCGGGAAAGAAAAATTAGGGATATCCAGTTTGGACAGTTTAGAGGGAAAGAGGTCAGAGTCCAAGGACAAGTGGTTCAGCAAGGTCATGGGCTTCCAACAGAAGTGACTTGGGTCCATGTAGGAATACACATCAAGGAAGATGCTTGTATAAATGGTCCTTTCAAAGGCAGGAGGATAGATTTATCTGATCTCTCACTTTTATGATACTGCAGCTGATATTAAGCATCTTGAGTTAGGGATCCAGAAATTTAGAAACACTGATATTACCTTGGAAGAGATTACCTTTTCATACATGACAAGTCAGTGGCTTGTCCTGGAGGTCCCAGGATGACAACGTGGAGGATCAAAGTGCTGGGGCAGGATCCACAGCACGAATAACTAAGAGAAAATAGATGGAAAGGGCTGCTCAACTGTTTCAAGTTTTAGGTTACTGGTATTAAAAATAGGTGATGGTTTAGTTACTCTTTAGTTTTCATAGAATCATAGGATCATTAAGGTTGGAAACAACCTTAAAGATCATCAAGTCTTACTGTCTACTAAACATTATTGTGACCACTAGTCCATGTCCTGAAGTGCCACATCTAGATGTTTTTTGAACACCTCCAGGGATGGTGATTCCATCACCTCCCTTGGCAGTCTGTTCCAATGTCTCACCATTCACTACAGAAATTTTTCTTAATATCCAACCTAAACCTCTCTTAGCACAACTTAAGCCCATTTCCTCTCGTCTCTTGTCCAGGTGCAAGCAAGGTCTTAACTCATCTCCATAACTAAAGGTGTTTCCTTGTAGGGCTGTAAAGATACACTGCCCCAGTAGACTGCTCTGGGCATATACAGACTTGTTCATCCTTGTACCAGCACAGTAAGAGTGTTGTGCATATGCAGTGCAGCTGTGCTGCTTTAGCTGTACCAAGGGCTGTAGGCACAGTGACGAGAAGGCTCTTCACACCCCTGAGTGAATTGACTAGCTATGGTGTAGGTAAATAGTCATGCTGTGATTTGAACAATACCCTTGTTGGACCCGGAGATCTATGGGGATTTCTGAGTGAAGGGAGAGTCAAAGGCAGGGGCATATGTAGAGCCATTCCTTAGGACTTGACAGTGTTTAGCTGTAGAAGGGTCACTGTGTCTACAAAGACACTCTGTGGGCAGACACAGAGTCTGTCCATTGCAAAGGAAGAAGGTAGCAGGACCAGACATCTTCACTTTCACAATGTATTATTGGATCCATCTTTACTTCTGATGGGAGGCATCTTTGACAGGAGTCAAACAATTATCTGCAAATCCTGTCATTCATGAAGACTTAGTTTTATCTCATGCTAACCAGTTATTTCACCAAGCCTCAGTTCTCAGCCTGTAGAAGTATGATCTTTCCAGTCTTGTCTGTGCACATACTGCCCCGGCACAGGGGCTGTGCCTCTGGTAATAACCAGAACTGTGTCCATTACACCAGTAATGCTATGGGCACTGCAGCTGGGGCCCTGCGCACCCAAGTGGTGACTGGCAGGGGGGTTATTCCCACTGATGGCACAAAGAGGTAGATGAGCCCCAGCAGTGGTACCTGGTGTTTGTTGGTCCAGGCCTCGTAACTGGTGCTGACTTCAGAAAAGGTCTCCGTGCCAGGAAACAGTGCTACCTTGAACCAACACTTTCACCATGTCTGCTGATGGCACCTCATGCAGGAAGAGAAGCAGGAGGAGGAGGGAAGTGAACTGTTTTTTTAACTTAATTTAAAGCTTTTTATGAGATTTTCACAGCTGTGATCTTATCAGGGTTTGGCTATAGAAATTAAAGCTGCAATTATATTTTCCCCTTCCTGGAATGTAAAATAAAGTCTAGTGCAAAATGCATTAAAAACTGGAATGTAAAAGTGTAATTAATGTGGAGCAAAAAGCACATTGCGTCATTAACTTTTTTATTAATATTCTCACGCAGTGCAATTTCAAAGCTCAGTGCCACTCCATTTCCCCCAGTGAAATATCTCCCACTCTTTCATTGCTGCTACCTTTAACCTCATCTTTAATGGGATGACAGCAGCTCTTCTCTGGAATTACCTCTCTGCTCATCCATCTGTCCCACTAGATCCTTTCTCCTTCTGCTTAGGGTTCCTACCATACTAGGAAGCAATTCTGTTTCTGCTGGAAAGAGAGAGGGACAAATGTATGAGGCATTCATTCATCATCTGTAGAGCAACAATGGAGATGCCTTGTTATCTGAAGGAAGGCAAAGGGGTAGAATTCTTTCTTCTGCTGAGCTGGAGGAGCAAGGTTTTGTCTTTGGTAGACATTGCAAGATACCTTGACTGCAGTTCGCATCTCTAGACTTTGTGTACAAGAGTGACACTCATTCTAGATCTGTTTACTCTTGCTGTGTTAAGGCCTAATCCTGTAAGTAGTAGTTGCTAGGCACCAGCTGGAGACTGACTTAATTTCCCTTATTTTGTTGTCTCTGTGTGCAGCAAGTATTTTTCAGTTGCTGCTGTGTTAACAGAGGACCCCTGCTTTCCTTGAGATGGCAACGCAGGCTCTTTGCACTACCCCTGGAGCATTGATGGAAAGGCTAATATATAGTCTTCTTCAGCATGGTTCATTTTCCTGATGTCAGCCAGTGCCACAATAGGAATAGAATAGGGCTAGAATAAATTCTTGCTGAAATCTGGGGAGGTTTGAGTGACAGAACTATAATACAATATGCTGAAAGCAGACTAAAAGGTATGCTGCAGTGAACACAAATGCTCAGCAGTACCCTGCATTGTTCTACAAGAGAGACCAAAGGATAAAAAGGATCTAGATTCACCTTTCAATTCTCTCTAATTTCAAAGAGAATAATTGTTTTCTGGATTCCATTCAGCTCTTGAATGGGCAGACACAATTCAAACTTATTTTATGAAGACCTCTAAAAGTTTGTCAGAGAGGCAGGTGATTTGTTCCTGGTTCCTAATCTTAGCTCCTAGTTTCCTCTCATTGCATTCTGATTTGATGCCAAATTACAACTCAGAATCTGAGTTTTAGTGCTTGCAATTATTGCTCCTTTTGAAGCAGAAGAAAGACTCTGAGAGCTACCAACTATTTGCTTGATTTTGAAATGGCTTTATAAGAGTCTAGCTCAGGGTATCTGCCCACTGCATGCTAGGTGTATGTGTTCACAGATCATAAAATAGTTTCATCTGGAAGAGACCTTCAAGGTCATCAAGTCCAACCTTATTCCTAGCCCTATCAAAACAACTAAACCATGTCCCTATGCACAACATGTACCTGGCTTTTAAACATTTCCAGGGATGGTGACTCCACCACCATAGTCCACAGCATCCAGATCCAAAGAATTCTACTTGAATTTCCTGTGAAAGGTGAGATGTAAGCAAAACCTAGACTGTATTGAGAAGGATGGGACAGTCACTGCATCTGACCATTTTATCAGATCCCTGATGGATATTATAGAAGGTATCTGCTCACCCATCCATCTGTGTAGAATACCAGAACTCACAAGTTGTTTAGATATTAACCCTGGTTCTAGAAGGTGGCTGACAGTTTGCTTGCATTTCAGCCGAAGTATTTACAACATGATTATGGCACTTCCATAGTTAGGTCATGACCAGGAGGGATAAGAGTCACCTCATGTCAGGTAGAAGGAAAATTCAGAGAAAGGAATTTGGGACCCTGCAAGTCAACAGAAGTAATTTGCATGTTGTGTAGAGAAGAGGGGCATCGGTGGGTCCTGAATAGCATTCTCACGCTGCCAAGAAAGGCTAATTGACTTGTAGAGCCTTGGTCATGGATTCCCCTAGCACTGGTAATGTATAGAAGCAACATAAAAGATAGCCTTGTCCCAGAAAGCTTGTAGTTAAAGTGCTCTGTCTGGGGAAAGAAAATTCCCTTTAAGTATGTGATCAATTCCTTACTGTTAATTGGACTTTCTCCGAAGATCTGCAGTAGCTAATAATGAAGAGAAGTTGTCCCTGTCTGCCTTGGGTAGAATCCTAAAACCCACTAAGTACGAGCTGTTGTTTATTGTGATCTGCTGTTTGTCTGAAGAAGACATCTGATAGTGTCAATCAAACTTACCATTTATTGATTTTTCAGCTGCTTGCTTAACAAAACCAATGTATTTCACAATGCATTGCCAATACTGTTAGTGTTTTTGTGGGAGCTGTTGTTCACATTTTGACTGAAATTATTATGGCAATTGCTTTGAAATTATAAAAATTTTCATTTAATGAAAACCATCTCCCTGGAAATCATACTGGGTTTCAGATTAATTATATATGTGTTTCACACATCTGTGATTCTGAAGTCCTGTAATATCAATTTCATCACTCCTTTTCTTAAGGCTTTCTCCTGCATAAAGTGTCAGGAGATAAAGTGAGAGTGTTTACCAGTGCTATCCAGCAACAAAGCAAAGTTAAAACCAGGCTGCTGTCTGGCTCTTCGCTCTTTTTTCAATAGGTGCTTGATTAGCTTGATGTTGTCCAGCATCCTGGGACAGGATTGGACTTGAGGAGGACTACTCATTGTGTAACTTGCATGGTACTTTACTGTACAGTGCTTAAATTCCTGTAACCCCTCCTCAGTGAGTGCCAGCTCCCTGTCAGCTGTTACTGTGTCAGGTACATTAGGATTAGAAAAATTACAACACGCAAGATTACCTTTAGTACATTCTCATAAAACTGAGCTGGGGAAGGGGAAATATTTGGCTTCAAACTCATAATACTTTTTCAAGATGTTTGTGTTATTCCATATCATAAATGTGAGCTCTTCTGCTTGTTGTATCACTTTTTTTTTTTTTTTTTCCCCTGCTGGAATTCTGCTCATCTGTGGCCAGTATAAAATAATTCAGAGATGCCTTTAAGATTCTTAACTCCCAAATGACCAATACAATCCTACCATTTGTTGTGGTTTAGGGTCAGGGCAGATAACCATTGTAAAGGTAGCATAGCATCTTGGGAATCACCATTTGTAGAAAAACCCCTCTAATTCTGGAAGTGCTCTACCTGAAACTGGGCGAGTGGTTGGAAGCATCCTTTCCCAAACTCCATGTTAATCAGTGCAGTCAAAATGCAGCCTTTCCACCTGGAAGTCACTGTCCAAAATTAGAGACAAAGTTGTTTATTTTAAAATGAGACTGATATCCATCCAGTTAAGCTCTGGACTTCTATTAAATGCCTGGAGATTGGGTCAGTGGCCAGGAGAACTTTCCACTGCTTTATTTTGAAAGTATTATCTCTTTTTTTTTTTTTTAAATACTTGTCTGGATAATGACCAAAAGGAATTACTGGTTATGACAGAACACACAGTTATATTAAAAAAGAAAAAGAGGTGCAATAGAAGCAAAAATGCACCCTGTCCCATTGTCTTCTTGTTGCATCCATCTAGTTTTTATTAGTGCCAAAGACACGTATGCTGCTCCTTTTGATACTCAATGTTGTGCTGTAAAATGATGATGTCACTACCCTCTTTGAAATGTCCACTGACAGATTAATTCTGTGCCTACTGTCCTAATGCCTACAGCATCATTTCCTTTAGGTCTTTCAGTTTCTCACCATTTGTATTGATATTTTCATTCTATGTTCTTTGGACAAGCTCTGCAGGGTGGTGCTTGAGGGTCACTGGTCACTACGGCTAGTTTGGGCATGTACTCCTTCCAGAGTTTAACATTTCAAGGTATGTTGGTATCCCTTTGTATGTTGAAGGATGGATATTGATAGTGATTTCAACTCTATCATGATCTACCTGCATGCTTTCCTGCTTTGGCTGGAGGGTATGTTCTCTCTTAAATGGGATTTACATATTTCATGCCCATTCAGCTTTTGCTCTCTTCACAATCGCCTTGAGCCTTTGATCATTTTCTTCTGCTGTTTTACCCTGGCTTAAAATGCCATCTGTATCCATACCATCAACAGTTTGTTGTTCTAGTAACGACCCAAATGGCAGGCTGCAGAAACAGCATTTCCTCTAAAGGAGTGTGCAGTCTGCACAAATGAGAGCGCTGATTTTTGAGTCCTGCTGCTCTATCCACTGTAGAAAAAAGATTTTACAATCTTTCTCCAATATTTTTCTTTTTGTAGACAATAAAATATGTTCCTTTTTACACTGTTAGTTACCTTTAGTAAAAGATTCTTCAACCTTTTCCCACAGTAGTCAAGGAGTTTCCTCATTTTAATGATTCTTCTGTTTACATTATGATTTCCAGCTTATTTTAGCTTTTCATTTAGCAGTCGTAGAATCTGAGACAGCTTGGCTTTTCCACTTGTGTTTCATGCTGTGTTTATTTTGACTCCTTGTAATACTACTTTGACTCTTCTTTGGTATATACTTGTTTTGTCCTGGATATCATCAAGCATACTTTTTTGTTTGGTTTTGAGTGGTTTTTTTTCCGTATATTACAATTAATATTGAAAACTGTATCCCTTCTAATTTGTGATTTTTAAATTTTTTTTAATGATCCTACCTTCACTTTTTTTTCCCTACTCTCTTATTCTGTCTTTTCAAAGAGTTATTTATGTAGTTTTGACAACATATTGGCCAAAGTCCAGATATCCAGCTGAGGACTATTAAACGTCTCAATTGTTCTCAAGCTGGTAATGCATTCATCTTAAATGTCATGGTGTCTATACCACCTTGGAGGAATTTGTTGCTCCAGTGGTGCTCTCCTCTGCCTGCCTGTTGCTGGTGGCTGCTTTCTCTGCTGCAAAGACTGATCCAAAACCACACAATGGTTCTGTGCTACTGGGGGTAGCCTGAAATCTAATCATCTGTCCCAGTTAGTATGGGCTTTGGGTGGGAGGCTGGGCATTGCTTGCAGGAAAGTAGGGCTGATAGAGTTTATCACAGCAGCAGGCTGATCTCACCTGCCTAGCACAGCATAGAAAAACTTGCTTCTTGTACTGAAAAGCAGTGGTGATCAGCTATTTTGCCCTTCTCTCTTCTTCTCATCCTCATTGGAAATCAAACTTTTAGGCAGAGGGCAGCGTAGCTGTCTGCATTAGCTGACCACTATGCCTCCGCTGAGAGCCATACCCAGCAGACATAAAAGCTGTAAGATGGGGCCCATCTGATGAGGGCAGTAGTTGGGGATGTGCTGGCAGAGAGGTGGCCTCTTAGAAAAAAGTAATCAAATGCTTATTAGATTAAAATGACCACCTTCAGATGCACTTGGGAGCAGATGGGAAGCTGGTATAGTACCCAGAGGACAGGTGGGCTGTACTTATGCCAACTTGTTCTAAGCAGGTGAATTGCTGTCTCTGGACTAGCTGAGGCCTTCCAGGGGTCTTTGAGGTTTTCTCCTGATTCTCTCCTTGCAGGAAGGAGATGCAGCCATGGGCACATGCAGTGCAAGGCAGCTTTAACAGCTAGGCAGACAGCTGCCTGCGTTCAGCCAAGAGCTGGCCTGAACATCAGTATACTGTGCTTCCAGCAGAGCAGCTGGGTGTAGACAACTCGATGCTGCCAAGTGCTGAGAACCTCCTTGGTAGTGCTTTGTGTCTGTACTGCCTCTGTTGGGAGTTAAGAGAAGCCCAACAATGGCCTTTGAAAGGAAGGACCTCCTGTTTACTGACATGGACTTGCTATGTAACTGTGAACTGCCAGCATTTAGGGCCTTACCCCAAATCCACTAGAACTGTAGGAATCTCTTGAGCATTTCAAAGCAGATCTTTAGTATTCCCTGTGCAATTTTCCTAGGGAGAAGCAGCAGTGGCTTTCTGTGTTCCAGTGTGTGTGGCTGCAGAGCTAACCCTTGCTTTATGCCAGGGTAGCTCGTATGCTGGAGCCACCCTGGTCCAATGGCTGGAGGTGTTAAATATAGCACTGTCAGTGGTGGTTGCAACCAAGATAAAGGGACATCTCATGGCCAAATCACTTTGTAGATAAACCTACCTGCTGCCTAGGAAATACATAAACTTTTGAGGCAAAGTGATAGCTTCTGAGCAAAATCCGTGCTCCAGATGCTTGAAAAATGCCTGGCCACTGTTTTTCATTACTAATGGAGGCATAATCTCTTCCCATTTACACCATGCTGAGAGAGATGCTCAGTTCAGTAGCCCTGTGGGATGGGAGACTTAAGAGGGTGAGGAGAGATTTGTATGTCTTTTCTAACACTTCTCCGCCAAAGAACCCTCAAACTTATTGAAATTATGTGAGGAAGGAAGAGGGATTTAAGCAAAGGAGTTAACTCTCTTTACAAGATGTACTGTGGGCTGTTTTGTTCTGGAAGGAGGAAAGCTAAATGTCCCCACCCACCTGTCACATTCAGAACTACAGGGATGATTACTGACATATTATTTCCCCCAGAGATTAAGGACATCTGGAAAGGAAGGACACACCATTAGGTAAATTCATAAAAAAGGTAGCACAAAAGTTCTTTAAAAACATTAGCCAGACACACTGGTAAGTAGTTGAAGATGTTTTACTAGCTCAGCTGCTAAGACTCTCTTAAATTCACAAGACAGCCCTTGAGAACAGACTTGATACATTGGTCTAGTCTTGGCTCAGGCGTAGTTACTGCCCTGTCTTCTCAATGGTCTTCATGAAGGCCCTGTGCATCATCTGTCTGGCCAGTGATGTGGATGAGGGAAACCTGGGTTCAAAAAGTAGTGCAAATGGGGGAATTCTCTGCCCAAGGACTTGAGATAAACTATCATGTTGTGTCTTCTGTCTGTTCTGACTAAATTAGTAGAGCTGGTAGCTTCTCATCTTTTGAATGAAAGAGTTAAAATTTGCCTATATCTCATCTCTTTGATATCTCTCTCTAGTTTCCTCAGAATAACCTTAAAACTGAGGAATAAATTCAGTCCACAGGATGGGGAGCTTCTTATGGTTTTATCCTTTGCTACGCTAGCTATGCGTTTGCTAGAGAAGTAGGCAGGAACTCTAATCAGTGCCTTCACATTCTTACAGAGAGCAGGATGGCTAAAGGGGGTCACCGGGTCAGTCTGCAGTCTGTCACAGCCATCACGTCTACCTAACCTTGAAATGGACTGTGATCCTCTTGGAGACACAGGAAAAAGTAAAATGAAGCAAAGCAAAAGCTTGGCTGAGCAAAGAGCTGGCATAGCCTGTTCCTCTGTCCCAGATGAGGGTCAACAGATAATACCCATCTGCTGACCAGTGCTAGTTCCACAACCTCTTTCTCTCCTTCCCACTCTTCTGGTCCAATACTTTCCTTATTTTCTTGTATAGAAATGAAGCTGGACAGAGTCTGAAGAGAAGAGGCTGCACCTTGTTCTCTAAGGCAAACTCCTTGCTTATTGTGGAGTAGTTTCCTTTAAATTTGTGCTGGAGTGCAGTGGAAGATGTGTGGCCAGACTCCAAGACCCAAGCCCCTGGTGAATGTAGACAGACAGAATGGAAGGACAGAATAAGAGAAAGAGAAAAGAAGGAAAAGGGAAGCACTGTGACCCCTACGCTGAAGCCTTGTGAGCGTGGCAGAGACTTCTGTGTGTTTGTGTGGAACGGGGGTTGTTTAGATAAACAGATGGCAACAAATGGCATAAAATTATATACCCATAATGTCAGTTCATAACATTTTGTTCGACATACTTGATTTAATCGCTTAGCTGACGATTTTGCTTTTGGGCCCATATGGTGGCAAATGGCAAATGAACCCTCTTTACACAGCAACTCCAATCTGGCACTTTTATCACTGAGACTTAGGGAAGAATCCGGGAGGAGAGATGCAGATGGAAAATGAATGAGCAAGCAGGGTGGGGTGCATGTGTGGGAAGAGGAGGTTTTGAAGGTGCGGCCAGGGGAGTGTTCTTGGGAGGTGGAACTGGTGGTGCTTGAAACAGGGAAGGGAGGGCTGGGACAGAAGGAATCAAGTTGTGTTATTTTTCTGACTATCTAAGAGCTGAAACAGGGAATTTCTTAGCTGGGAGAATTTGAGAGGATAAAAGGTGGATAGAAAACACATTAAAAATAAGGCAAATGGTGCTAAGGGGGAGACGTGATGCCACCAGTAGTCAGGGTGGAGATGATAGCAGATTTTTAGGAAGTGCATTGAAATCTAATCTACAAACATAGGCATAAGAAGTGTGAAGCCAAGAGAATGGATTGTTTGCTTGAATTCTTCAAAGGGCCCAGGAAGTCATGGGAAATGTAGCAGATGAAGCTGCGTTCTCCAGTGCAGTACTCGTGAGAAAAGGGATATTTTTGGAAGGACACCATGAAGATGATAACCAAATTCCAATCACCAATGACTTTATTATCACTGAAATTGTGGTAGCATCTGGTGGGACATTCTGTCTGTGAAATTGCTTTCTATAACTTAGCTTCTCCTGAAGTTGTAAGGAGGCTGGACCTTCACTTTAGGTTGATTTTTTTTCAGCTAGGGTGTGATGTTATAAAATGTTGAGGACCCTAAGTTTGCCTGGCAGTCAGTGACCCTGGCAGCTCCCCCAGGCACATCCAGTGTACCTCCATGGACTAACTCTGTGGTGGAGATCTTTTGCATGTGCCAGGGGGAAGCATAGAAGCAGCAGCTTCTGGAGGATGCTGCCTCAGTGACATGGACATTGTCCTCAATAGGATGGAGGGGATATGCTATGCCAAGGCTGTATCTAAGCTTGGCAAGACTGAGGAGTTAGAAGTCAGAAGGAGCTGAAAATGTACTTATTAACAAGACATTTCTCCTAACACGCATCAGCAACCTCATCACTTACAGTTCAGGAAAAACCCATACACCAACATCCTCATTGAATATGAAGAACTGGTCAGTGAGGCTGGGGAAATGTATTTCCTGCGATTCTGAGAAGTATGCAAACAGTGAAATGTCATCATGACATGACACACCGTCTCAGACTAATGGTACTAAGCAAAAGTCAAAACATCAAAAAGAAATTTGTCATACTTTAGGCAAGATTGCTCCAACACCTCTTCCCCTTTGAGCTCTGCTTTTTTTGTATTCTTCTCTCTGCACTGCTCTCTAGGGGAAGGCCAGGCTGGTTCCTCTCATCTCACTGTTGATCAATCCAACAGTTGATGTGAATCTGATTTACACAATACTCAGGACAGTGAAGATTGCCATGAAGCCCTGCAGCTCTAGCTGCTGGGGAATTTATATCTCTTCTATAGGAAAGCTGGATGTCCTGTGCCCATCACTGTATACCTCTAATTACTGGAAGGTTCAGCTATAGAAACTGAACTAGTTCCAAGTTTTCTCTAGGATGTCCTGTGCATATCCCTGGACATACTTAGCCCAACTTGATTTCACTTTATTTCTCGTGAATATTACTCCATGCAGATGTGGCTGGGACTTCCCCACAGTTCCATCTGGTTAGTTTATTACTAGTACTGCTTAGTTAAAGACTGCTTGTTGGTTGAGGCTTATTGTAGTTAAGTCTAGATGTGGCTCAAGTCTATGAGAAGTTTGGGGTGACTCTGATATATGTGGTACCTACAAACAGTCCCTTTCTGACAAAAATTATTGCTGCTCCTTCTTCCCAGGTTTCCTTCTTTCTTCTCCTGAACAATTGAAGCTGCCTCCCAAATAATGCAGCTCAGCAGGCAACCATGTGGTAACTGTTGACTGTGGACTGTGCTTTTCTTGGCCTTGTGATCCCACTGACTGGTGGTGTGAGGGTTGCTACTTAGGTCCCAGGTTTGCTGCCAGAAATCACACTGAAGACATATGGGCTTCCAGGGCTTGGTTCATCCATGTTTCCACCCCACTCTCCCCTTCCCTATCCATAGCTATTATGAGTTTAGTTTTGAAGTATCTACTTCATGAAACTAGTCTGATACAGCTCCCTCCTCCTTCCCCCTCCTCCCCCCTTCACATCCCCCAGGGTCTTTACAACTAAACAGTTTGTCCTTTTCCTGACGTTTGGGAGAATCTGGGAATGTAAGTGCTCCAATAACTCATGTCTGAGCTCTCATTTACCCCCTGCCGGCATGGGGATGCTGCGCACCAGCCTCTCAGAATGCCAAATGAGTCGTGGCTGCTGCCTCGTACCCCATGTCCCCGAGGCCAGTGAGCAGGACCCTTGGTCTTTGCTGGGGCTGCTCGGAGGGAGTCAGCTGAGCAGCCTTACCTGCTTCCAAATGTGACAGCTCTGGCAAACCACTGGAGCCACAAACTCCCCTGATCAGCTTTTTGTATACAGTGAGGTGAGGAAGAAGGTTAAGGTTCCAGAGTTTTAAGATAGAAGAGTTTTGTAGCTTGTGTCACAAGGGGTGTCTTCATACAGGGAAATCTGCCTTTTAACTTTGGCTCTGCCACTGATATGCCACATTGTCTTGACTGTGTCACTTAGCTTCTGCCTGTCTTTTTCTTGTGTCATCTGAAGGATAGAAAGGCATTTTTGCACCATCTCCATACAGCTGCAAGATTCACACAGAGAACTGGTACAAAATATTTTGAGATCCTTGATTTGAGCAGAGCAGACTGTGATGAAAACTGGGATGGGAAAAGGGATCATCAGTTCCAGACACTGAAAACATGGGAATGCTTATCAAACTCTGGGCTTGGCAGTTAATGGACTGGACATCTCCCAAATGTCCTTTGAAACATCTGAGGATAATGTAGGGTTCAACTCCAGCCATGCTGGGGCCTGTTTCTATGCTGCAGCAAAAGTTTGGAAAGTTTTGGTGGGTTTTCCTTAGTGCCCTCTCTCTCCTCTGGCTCTGACTACATCAGCTCCTTTTCATTTGCATTTTCTTATCTTTGAGTCTCTTTATTTCTGCAGTGTAGCTCTCTTCCCTGTCTCCATTCCCTGAGGATTCTGGTGGCCTCCCAAAGGTTGTTTTCAGTATGACCAGCACAGGTTTCACTATCCACCCAGTTCATGAGGTATGCCTGTGTAAGAGGTACCATTCCCACGGTGCAGAAGGGAGCACAGCACAGAGTGGTCTGGGATCTTCTGGACCAAGCCCAAAGAAGTGATTTGATACACCGTTCTCACTCTGGTGAGCCTAGAATCTTATTGTGGTGTTACCAGCAGGGGCAGGTGCATTACTAGCTGTATGGTACCTGGATGCCAGGCCATTGTCATGTCATCCTGGCCTGGGCTAGCTGCTTGGCTAGGCTGGACATCTCACCCCGACCTGCAATGCAAGGAGACTGTGCAGGCACTAAGCGCTGACCCTTCAGTTTACATTTTCTATTGCCATGAGGAGGTGGCTGCCAATCTGTCCCTGCCAGGCTGCACCTCTTGCAGCCCCCTCCCTGTGGGGTTGGCATGGTGGCTGCCCACAGCCCTGCGAATCCTTGCTGGGATGTCCCAGTGGGCAGTGGGAGAGGAGAGGGGGTCTCCTGGAGCCAGGGTGAAGCTGGGCCTCCCTGGAGGTTGGGAGAGAGAGTGGATCAAAGGTACCTTCCCGTGGAGCCTTCACTCACACTCCTCCAGGATTACCTTGGAGCGCAGTGGTGCCCGCCTTTAGAGAGCTTTAGCCCT
>VWZY01000770.1:98181-126816 GCA_013399075.1 Chloroceryle aenea | reverse complement strand
ATCCTGGATTAATCACCTAGAGCAGCCTCAGGGTTTCTCTGGCTTTGGCCTGACGCTCTCTGCCTAGAGCTAGTCTGGGCAACTGTGATTTAATGTAATTTCCTTGAAATAAACTGAAGCAGAAATATTCTGCAGTGATAGACCACTTTCGGTCCAGTTTTCATTCTGGTTCTGACTTAGATTAAGAGCCCTATGTACCCACTGACTAAAGAAAATGTACCTAAAAGAAAACATGACTTTCTTTTTTCAGTGACAACTGGATGTTTCCAGTGCAGGGGAAGACCCAAAAGTCACATTCAGAAGGCTTTCTGTTCATTCCTGTGTAGAAAAACACAAAGTTTGAGACCTAGAAAGCATTAAGGGAGTTATTTTTTGGCTTACTTGATTTATGTCCCCAAGTGGTACTTTGCCAGGTGAGAGTGGCTGGTGCTCGGCATTGCCCTGTTCATGTGGTTCCTGGCCTCAAGAGGCTCCTTGTGCCATTGATGAGGAATGGGTGACCACCCAGGAGCTGTAACAGTGACACTTTATCTCACATTTGCC
Organism: Chloroceryle aenea; assembly: GCA_013399075.1. Lineage (NCBI taxonomy): Eukaryota > Metazoa > Chordata > Aves > Coraciiformes > Cerylidae > Chloroceryle > Chloroceryle aenea. The sequence goes on along the minus strand of VWZY01000770.1, from coordinate 126,273 downwards.
ATGAGAATCCCCTGTTTGCCTGCCAAGCTGGCATTACATGTACTTTGCAGCTGTAGAACTATCTGTAGCAAGGCCCAGGTTATGTACCAGAGTGTAGCTGCATCTCTACAGTCGGTCTCTCTCAAATATCTCATTGCATCTAACGTGTGGACTTACCTCCCTGTCAGCAAGCACAACCAACCAAAGCTCTCCAGCCTCTGAAATACTCCAGCTGTGTTGGCTGCAACTGGGCTCAGCCTTTGTAAGCAGCATCGGGAAACTATAATGAAGAGCTTAGAAAGGTGTAAGGGAAAAGTGCCCAGAGAGAGGAAGCCCTCTCTCCTGTCTTGGACATTGAGCTGTGTCAGGTGGTTTGTTTTGGTTTTTTTTTTTAAGTGACTTCGATGAGTACTGTGTGTACAGTAGGGTGCAAGAGTAAAGAATTAGTGGAGGTTTTAAGTAGACTCAAAAAGCAGTGGTGGGTAGCATATCAGTGCCCCAGCTGTGGTTTCATGAAGGGCCAGTGACAAAAGCTTGGAAGTCGTCCTTGCTCATCATGCTCCCCAAGCCTGGATGGAGTATTACATGATAGAGGAGAGCATATGGAATGCGATCTAGGACCAGTTATGACTGGTGTGTGCGCAGTGTATGAAGAAGAGAGTATTTAGAGTCCTGAAATACAGATGTAGTAAGATCTTTATGAAGATAGTAAGCAGTAAATTTTTGTTTCTGTTGTACTTTTTTCCTTTTGTTCTTCCTTTCTTGTGATGCTTCTTTTTCCAAATGCACATATCAGAGAGAAACTGACTGCCCCATAGTGACAGGACACAACCCTCTGAGGATTTCTGATCTGTGCACTGGCTCTTTTTTAATAGACTTACACCTCATTTGGACTCTAAAGCCTATTGAAGAGGCCCCAAGGGCTGGCCAGCTGAGTACTACCAGATCAGTGCTGTCTGCTGTTCTTTTTTAAAGAGGCAGATGCAGATACGTATGTGTTGATCTGCCCTTTGGACCTCAGCTGGAAATCTCCACTGAAGAAAGTGTCACTGGATCTCTAGGTTTTGCACTTTAATTTTAATAAGGTTAGTAAAAAAAAAAATTGTACTGCTGTGCAGTGCAACATCCTAAATTTTCTTGGAAATGGCTGGAGATGGGTTGTAAAATCAAATTTTTACTGAATGTAGATATCGAGGGATTTACCAATACGCCACTTCATGAGTAGAATTTGATCAGTGTTTCTACATTTCCCAACAGAGTACACTGACTGCATCCTTGAGAACCAGGATGCTGCTGGTGTGTGGTTATGCTAGAACATGGAATGAGACAATACTATTACAGAGCCTGGCCCTGTTGCAGTTCCTGGCTGTTGCTCAGGATGGGCTCCAGAAACAAAACTCGACAAGCTTGCTTTAAATTAGGGAAGCAGGTTTCCGCAAGCATGTGGCAGGCTGCACAGCCAGGATTCTGGCATCCTGAGTGGGTTCTGGAGCCAGCCGGTCTTGGAGGTTGTGGCAGTGCCTGGATAGCACTTGGGAAGGATTCCAGAATGAGGACTTACTGGCATCCTAATTTTTTCGGACTCTTATCAACAAGTTCGGAAAGTCTGTTCTCATATCTGAACTCCTCTGTCTCTGAGAGACCTTTTGCATTTTGAGCATAGGTCATGTTAGCAACCCCATGCTGCTTTCATGTCTGCAAGGAATTGGATCTGCAGCTCTGCCTGTTGTCTGAGCTGCTTCTTCCCAGCTGCAGATCTGTGAATCTCCTGTTAGTCTGGAAACTTCCATGTTCATGGCCATTAGTAATATCTCTGTTCCTTGGGTTTAGCTTTCTGGTATGTTGATGCTAGTTCTGCATCTGAGAATAAATATTCCTTCTGAGATTTGTAACTTTTTGATGGTATTTGCTGCACTGTTGACCTAATGGAGGCATTCAGTTTAACAAGAAGCTCTTGACTAGTGGTCTTCTGGGAGTCCTGTCAGTTTCTTCTGATGGCTTTCATCTTGTACTATTTGTAGATGAAAATTCATTTGAGATGGCTAAGCAGGGGCATTTCTCACTCTGAAATGGCACAGTTTACTTACTCACCTCCCTTGGCGTCAAGAATGAAGATGACTAGACATACAGAGAGCTCAGCTGCACCTGAAAGGCACTGTGGTAAAGATGCCAGAGGGATATGGTGGCCATAACTCTTGACCTCTCCCACTGCACGCCAGGCATCAACCACAGGTTAGCTGTGGCCAGGATGCTGTCTCCAGGTAAGGAGAAGCAATTCTGTACTTCAGCACAGACTTCCCATGTGATTCTGTGAAAATCATTTAAGGCAGGATTTGTCTCACCTTGCTGTAGATGCCTGGGAGTCATCTCATTCTAGGATACTTATCCACCATAGATACAGTAAGTTACCATCTGGATGTTCATGTTCTCTCCATTGTGTGTAGAGGGGGTCTGTATAGATGAGACTATGGCTAGTTTTTATGTGACAGAATCCTGGTGAGATGAGTCCCTCTGAGCCTCAGTTCTTCATGTGTAAATTGGAAATGGCAGAGTTGCTTAGTGAGATGAATGCAAGTTTATACAGTGAAGGGCATAATGTGCCAAGATTCTGCATTGGTGGAAGAGGACAAGGAGGTGTCTGAGGAGTAATTTGCCTGCCTGTGTGCGCTGAGCTCTTCTGCCATTTGGCCCTACCCAAGTGGAGGGGTGTTTAGATTATTCTGATAAGCTTCTCAGGATCTTTTTGTTGTTACTTTCTTACAAAGACAAGTTCCTGTTGCTTCAGTTACATTATCCTCAGCTATCTGATGGCTATTCTCGAATGATGGACAGGCAAACTAAAATCAAGTATTTTCATCATCTCCTTGAGCAAGAGCATCATAGATAGCTCAGATGCAGTTTTGTTAGAGGCCTCTAGACTGTCCTTTGGGATCTATTTCTGATCTGGTTTTTTCAGGTCCCCTTCTGTAGTTTTCACTGCTCAGATGTAACCATTCCAGCCTTCTCTTCTTTATTTTACCTATTCAGATAAGAAGTGGAAAAACAGTAGAATAACACAAGAATGAAAGCACTTCTAAGAGTCTCTTCCTCACTGCATTAAGAGGCCGAAGGTTATGCAGGGGGAGTTTATGCTGAAGAGATTCTTTGCAAGCCCTCTGAACCAAGTGTTCTGCTTTTTATTACTGCTTTGAATTAAGATTGATTTTCCTGGGATTCCTGGTCTACCCCTTGGGACCAGCTCCAAAAACCCTGAGGCTCAAATGAAAATGGAAGGTGCTAATTAAAAGCACCGTTTATCTTTCTTTGAAAATAGACCCCAATCCCTCCGCCGTGGGGATTGGCGGAGGGCACTTCTGGAAATAAGCTGCTCATGCTTGATGTTGAGGTTGTTCAACACCAACAGGGTTGTTAAAAGTGTATCTCAGCAGCAGGGATACATAAATATTAGCTGTGATCTCTAGTTCTGTCCTAGCTCAGCCAGAGATTTGGGATCTGAAGCACGTATGGCCTCTGGCCTCTTTTGGGCAGGAATTGCAGGTACTGTCTGCTTGTGTATCTGGGAGATGAGAGCATGTTATATGTTCCCCACTGTACCTGATGTATGGAGTGTCAGAGTTGAACTGGATGCTTTTAGCCCTGAATGTCTTGAATTAATTTTCTAGAGTATTGGCCAGACGAGACTGTCACACTCTGACACCTTAGGACTGAGACCATGCTCTGGCTGTCTGCCTTGTTCTCCCTTTCTCTCCCTCACCCCAACAAGCCTTGGAATAAGATGGGTTGGCACACTGTGAGAAGAGGAGATGGAGCAGACAAGGACTGATAGTGGGGAAATGATCCAAAGATTTCTCCTCCTTTGAACTCAACTGAGTGCAACAAAAATGGTCAGTTCACTTATTCCCCCATCAAGTAGCCCTGATCCAAACCACTGATCAGGATTGTGCACAAAGAACATAGCTCTAGGATTGTATTAACTCCTCATTAGTAGCAGGACTGGGAAGTCTGCTATATACTGCAGAAAATGTATGGGAAATTGATACAAATAGGAGCAAGAAGCCAATTTTAAACTTACTTTGCTTACTCTAATTCCCATTCTAGAAACCTAATATTACTAAGTGGCCAGTTAAAAGGGTTAAAGCAGGAAAGTATCTGTAGCCATTTAACGGGATATTAAAAATGGACTGTGAAAGTTTGATGTGAGAATGCCCAAGGAATCCAAAAGGGATCTGCATGCTTTGGCTCGTGGATATTCCCAGTCTGACTACAGACACCTAAAATTGTTTGGGTGAGGTGTTTCCACCTCCTGGTTATTCTCCAAGCTGTTATCCTTACCACAGCACTTCCAATAGGCAGGCTGTCTTCATACTGTCAAATTTGGTCTTAGTGCAGTCTCTTGGCACCTAGAATATATTTGGATCATTTTTTTGCAACCGGAACTTACAGATTCTGTCCTTGTGAGGTTCTCCACCTATTTAAAAGGGTTCAGAGAAAACATTATACATGAAAGGGGAAATATAATCCCTGATGTCCTGTTGTCTGCTTATTACTGTGAGTGGCTAAATGCCTCCTGGAACTGGTGATAGGATAGGGAGTCTTTTGCTTCTTGTCACTGCAAGCTCATATCAGTAAGCAAAAGTTCCCAACTTCTGCATCTAGCTGGTGAAATACAAGAAATAAAGAACTGGAAGCTGCATGTAGTTTTTGACCTGTAAATGCAATGAAACTAACACGTTCACTAACAGCCACAGAGCACAGGCTAAGATATGGATGAGCCAGTGAGACTGAGAGGCACTGTTGCTTTCCAGATCTGGGTGGGACTATATTCCCTGTTCTGAAAACTGTAAACTGTTGCTTTGGTGACAAAAACAAACCTCCAAAATCTTCTTCCTGCCTTCCCATGTAATTGTTGGTGACAGGAAGAGAGTGGCATCAGTTTGGTTTTCATCGTGTCCCAGCAGCCAAAAGACAATGGTATCCTTTTGCACTGCAAGGAGAAGCTTTGCTCTAGAAACCTGGTAAACTGATCAGAGGGGAAGTGGTACAAAGTCCCTGGTATGTATCATGGGATTAATGTCAGTAGTGGCCAAATACAAATGGCACCCCGCAAGAGAAACTTGAGATGCCATATGCCTGCTGTTGATTTCTGAGCTATAGCCACCACTCTGGAATGATGGTGCCTGTGTTTTCCAGCTATCCGCTGGCAGTGTCTGTGGTGTCCCCTGTACCAGATCTATTGCTGCCAGCTTGATGTATTCCCTCAAGTAAGGACACGTTCTCTAGTAGTTTTAATAACTCAGTGACTTTCTGGCTTAGATTTCAAACTAGTTGCCTTGGTTTATTCAGTTTATTTTCCCTACTAGAGAAGCAGAGATAAAGTTATTGTTACTCATTTTGTTCCTGTCTCTTTGTTGTCATCTCTCTTTTGTTGTTACTCTCTTTTTGTCTTTTAATTGCTATGCCTTAATTAATTAATTAATTTTCTACTGTGGTGGAAGGGCCCTTCCAAGAGCCTCAGGGAGAGACAGGCACTGGATGTTGAAAGTGCACCCCAGGGTCACCAACAGCCCAGGTGACATGGTCAGTATTCAGGAGACTTCCCTGGCTCATTCCAGCAGAGAAACACAGGTGGCACCTTGGTAAACATTTCACAGCAGCTTGGCTTGGAGCGACACAGGAGAGCAATGGACTTGGGTGCACTGCCCACCGTGTGTGTCCAAGTCTCCCGTGCAGCATCTTTGGCTTTTAGAAAACAGGTCTGAGCAGCACCAAGCAGCCAGGCGGGAGGTGGTGAGGGCAGGAGGAGATGGGCGCACATGGAGTGCCCGTGGGGCTGCCAGGCATCTCTCATTAGAATGCATTTGTTCCACAATATTACAGCCGGCTGGTTCATCTCTCAGTCTCTTTCTTTTCGAGGCTGTTGCTTACAGAAGGTAGAGGCAGGGACTTGGGCTGGGTCCAAACTCTGGTGCAGCTCTGCCTCTCCTCTCCTCGGTGTCTCGCTGTGAGCAGAGCCGGGCCCCCCGCTGTGCCCTCGCCAGCTTTTACAGCCGCCCTGCCTGTCACAACAAATGGTACGGCTCAGAAAATAAACTCATCTCATTTGTATGACAACACGGCCCCTCCGGTTAGAATGCTGCACCACTGCTTTTAACAAGGCTTTAAGCTGTTCACTTCAGAGAGTGTTACAGCCCCTGGTTTATTGAAATACAAACCTTTTTCTGCTCAGTCATCAGAAGCGGATCCCCTCATGCCTAACCTCAGCTATGATGCCCCCAGTGCCCCATGACCTGGCTAAGTCTGCCCAGGCTGAATGATGTCACTCTTCTGCCTCCATCAGAGTCCTGGGTCCTGTATGCCATGTACTGCTCCCTACAGTGGAGAAAGAAGGGATGAAAAGAGACCTTTATTGCTAGACAGTGGAAGTGAAGGATTTTCTTGCTGTGCTACATTGTGACTTTATCAGTCTGTGTGCAGGGCAGTGTCTGGATGTGGGTCTGGATATGTATGTCTGTGTGAATGCGGGTACCTTCATTTCGGCATCTCTCCTATTCTGTGGGAGTCTGTACGTGTGCATGGGGGATGAGTTTGGTTTGATGTGTTGGATTTTAAGTACGCTTCTGTCTGTGCTTGTCTTTATGCAGCTGATGGTTGTGCATATTTATGCCTCTGTCATGTGCATGTATTCCAGTGAGCATGCTTTTATGTCTCTTGCTGGCCAGTATTGAAGGATGTGCAAAGGTCTCGTTATGTTGCACACTTCCCCTTGGTGTGATGGGTTCTTGCAATTCACAAGTAGGTGATTGACTGTGTCTGTTTCTTCTGTGCTGTTTGGAGCAGAATGGCCCAAGGAGGCGTCCTGGAGTTTTAGGTGAACCTGAAGGGTGTCTTGTTAATAAGGAAGGAAAAAAACTACAAGAAGGAAAATAAGCATTTGGTATACACCTGGTGACATGCAGTTCTTTCTAAAGCACACCATATGTTTTTATTTCCAATGATAAACAGAGGATCTGATATTCCACTGTCAGTGTCAGCTCTTTTCAGGAAAATGAGTGCAGAATCACATATGTAGAACAAGAGTAACTGCGCATCAGATGGAGATGCACGTTTGCCTGTAGATGGATCTGTTATTCTCCCCTTTCAGTAGCCTTACTACAGAAAACCTAATTGAAGTTCTTCTGTGTCTTTTGTACCCTATTTAACTTGTACTGGACCTAATGTGTAACTATTTAATCTCATTAGCACAAGTACTTTAGAATCAAAACACCTGAAGCTTTGCTTTGCCACTGGTTTCCTATGTGACCTTGAGAAATTATTGCGTGATTTTCTCCCTCATTTGCAGGAAGAGCAAAGATGCCAAAGGGTTGGTATTGCTAACGTATTTTGAGATCCCTGTGTTAAAGTGGTACTGACAATCACAAAGTATTGATTTATTTAGCAATATTAACATTGTTGATAACCAAACATGCAATTCATCCTTAAGCGTGTGATGGATTTCCCTTAGATAATAGAGTGTCTCTGGGGATGTTAAAAGCTAAATATTGGCTGTCAATAACGCGTGGGGTCTAACAGTAGGATCCAGCAGAAGAGGTCTGCTTTCTTGGCTGAACAATAGGCAGCAGCGGCTGCTGTTCTGCCTGGTGAGTTGGGCTTTGTGCACCCAAGTCTCTGTCCCCATTTGTTTGGCATAGGGTCAGAAGCTCAGTCTGCATATCTTCTCATGCCCATGAGCTGGGATCTCCGCAGCAGTGAGTGAGCACTAATGGAGTGCACAGCCATTTGTTAGCTGAGGACTTGGGGTTTGCAGAAAGCTGCTGATCAGTTCACAGACAGAGGAGTAAACAGCGGCCGCCAGATTTACTGCTGCAGCAAAAATAAACCGTTTGTCAAAGAGAGGATAACACGGGGATGGCAACAGCTTGAGGCCACGGCACCTTGGGATGTGATCTGGTCACAGCTCTCAAGCCAAGCAGGATGGGATGGAAGTTCCTCCAGGATCTGGCTTGGAGTCTGTTCAGAAATGCTACCTCTAGGGCTGCTGGGGAAAGGGCTGGGGATTAAGAGGGGGTGTACAGAATATTTCTTTATACAATGTTAAGAAGTCCTGGCAAATAGCAGACTAGGTAAAAACCAGACCTAGTCTAAGCTCTATGTTCTAAAGCATTTCTGTCCAATAAATCAGCGGGCCCCAGTTACAGTGTCAAAAGAAGACTCTTTCAGTATACACAGAAGATGGTTTCAAGGCTTTGCAGGGCATTGGATGCTATTTTAAGAGTACTGTTCTTTGCGTACAGTACAACAGCACTGATCAGAACATTTGTGGTAATTAAAAACCCCGTGACAAGTTTCATCAGGGACAGGCGACAGGTCAGTTAATTATTCTTAGGAAGCAAGATTCCCTCTTTGGTTCTGAACAATTTGATATCTCTTCCTCTCTACAGAAAGAGAAAAGTAATAGCAAAATTATCTTTTCTCAGGGGTGATATGGTGTTGCTATTAATATTAATAGAATATACTTCACTTTATATTTGGGCAAATTTTGGAGAATGGCAATATACAGAATACACTATGTTTTTGGTAAAAATTATCAAGAATTAGTAAAGAGTTACTTAACCTGGAAAACTGAAGCTGATTTACAACAAAGAGGATGTGGATTTATCCCAAAGCACAGATTTATTTTTCTTAATCAAAGGAATAATTCTGGAAAGTAGAAGCATTGATAGAGATTTGCCTGGTGGGACACTAGATGCCAGATGTGAACTGTGGAAGCCAATGTGCTGGTTGTCCTCCCCTTACACATTCATAATATTTTATATATACTGAAAGTGGCACAATACTTAAGAAGATAGATTTGTCCACTTAATTTTCATTTGAGTTACTGACTCCCGTGTTGACAAATTAAAGGGAACAAGGCTTGGCTAAGGACCAGGCTGTGCCTAAGAATCGGCACACCGCAGAGTATTCATGTGACAGTCCCGGGTCCTGGTAGACCCAGCTTGAAATACATCACTCATATGAGATTCATACCTAGGGTGTATTGCCCTGGAGCAGGGTAAGTACAATCCTGTTTGCATGCTGGATTGTGACTGGTTGTAGGATAATGAAGGGTACTTTGGTACCAAGAGGACTTGGAGCAAGAGGAGCATGTTCAGAAGAAAGCAGAAAATAGTCTATTGTGGGCTGATGCTTGAAAGAGTGAGAGAATTGAAAGACATATGCTTAATCCAACAGAAGGGAAGTGGCAGGACCAAACATCCAAAGGCTGAGTGCTAAGTAGAAGTGGATTAGGGAGATGGAGACCATGGCTCTAAAGAGCCACGCTTGCCTATTTTCTATGACTGTAACAATTAAAAGGAATTAAGTGTCTAATGTGAAGCTGCCCTTTTGTCATATCAGACATAAAAGAATCCCAGTGCTAAAAATTGAAATTGTTGTAGCTGAATCTGTTGCAAATGGTCTTGATAGTCCTTGCAGGCTGGACACAAGGTAAACATGAAAGCTAGTGAGAAGAAAGTTATCCTGAGAGCTTTCGTACAACGGCAGAACAAACACCATGACATGTTCTGCCCTATAGAGAAAATTTGTTCCTGTTAAGCCCTTGGAGACACTCTGACAAGATGCACGCACCCAGTTGTCTGCCATGTCCAAGGAAGCCATGTTTATCGCTACAACATCTCCCTTCTTCTATAGGCAACCTACCACCTCTACCAAAAACAAGAAGGAAAGAAAGCCTAAAAGGGTGAAGAAGGATTTTCATTATGAAGTTAATTAGCTTCTGAGCCAAGCTGCACCTTTTCAAGAGGAGGAATTAGAGGGATTTAATTGCTTTATCAGCCTTCTCTTTGATTTTCAGCAATCAGGCCGATTCCATTTAATTTAACTGCCACAGATGAGAAGAAAATTGATGCACTCACCTGCCTCGGAGCAGAAAGAGAGAGTAAGAAAGAAAAGTTGGAGAAATTGGCAAATATAGTGTCTGCAGATTAATGAAAACCAACAGCATTTGCTCACAATTGGAAATGATGTGCCTGCCCTGAGGTGTTTGGAGCTGTGTGTGTGCCGCTGTGCATGGTGATGTGAGACCCATCTTAATGGCAGAGAACAGGGAAAAAGGGGTTGGACCTGCCCTGGGGAAAGAAGGAAAGATATTTGTGAGATGATCAGGGATCAATTAATGAATGGATGTGCAGGGGAGGTAGAGAAGAAAGGGGGAAGGGATTGGCCAAAGCCTTGTGCTAGCATGTAAGCAGGCAGAGGTGACTGTGCTGAGTGGACTTGATGTGATACCTGTTGTTATCCTCTACCAGTGGGCTGCATCCTGCACTTGCTCGGCAAGAGGATTGGCTCATACTGCTGGTGGCCTGTTCATTTTGCTGAGGTATAGGGGAGAGGTGAGGAGCTGCAGTGCAGGCTTTTGGCATGTAGCCTGCTTTCTCTAAAATGCTTTTCTTTCTGTCAGAATGAGATTTGCTGTTGCTCCCTTCTGTGCTCTTAGAGATATTTAATGTGGAGGTGAATGAGACAATAAAACAATGTGTTGAAGAGAAAGAAGGAAATTAGAAGTGAGAGGAATAGCAGAGGATGGTCCATGAGGAAGTGATAAGGTAGGGGAGGGACCTGGGACCAGTAGAGCTGGGATCAGCATGATGAGGGCTGAGTTCCTCCAGCTAAGGTGTGACTTTGCAGAGGGCCTGCTGGGTTTTAGTCTGCTAAACAAGACAGTCAACTGCAGCTGTTTGTAGCCACAATAGGAGTCTGGGAAAGTTGTGCGGTTCTCAGCCCTTCAGTTTTCAAAAATGAGGACTCCTGAAGGTGTCCAGAGACAATCCTTCAAAAATGGACCCAAGTCACTTTTGAAAATCATGACCCAAAACTATAGTGTGACTGTACTGGAAAGACTGATTTTCAGTGGGAGAGTACTTGGATTTCACATTGCGTTGCTTTGTGAACGTAAGCCTCTAGGTAAGACTGACACTTTCCATTTCACTCTTTTAAAAGCAAAAAGATTTTTTCACTTCAGAATAGCTTTTGTTCAAAAATGTGTTTGATTCTATAATATTCAGAAGGCTCTTTAAACAAGAATTATTATTTTTTTTTAACTGGAATAAAGCTGAAAGACTCAAATTTGTTCCTCAGGAAGTTTACGCTATAACATATTTATTTTTGTGTGGATTATTTCCAGTCCTAGGTTAAACAAATTTTAAAGTTGAAAGTTTTCAAAAATATGGGAATTTTCAATTTCTCCGTAGATACCATAACTGTGGCTCTGTTCTGCCCTGGGATTCTGAGTCTGTTTTCTGTTTTTACAGGGTCTACATATTGAATTTAACAAATCTCTTATCAAATGGTACTTCTATTGTTTAGATTTCCTATTATCTTTGATGCAACCTGCCTAAGAGAATAATCTTTAATTATTTGTAGGAGGACACATAAAGGCTAAATCAGCTTAGCTACATTAGATACTACTGTAACTGTGTGTTAAGAAATGGCAGTTCCTCAGGCAAAAGAGAAAGGCCAGTCAGAAGCAGGGAAAGGGAAGGAAAAGCACAGAGGATCAAGTGATTTTTACTGGGGCTGTACAGCAGCAGGGAGTTGACTCAGGAACGCAGCTGGTGTCTGTGGACCTGCAGGGAAGTGCTAAAGCTGATTGCCAGCACTGCCTCTGTGCCATCTTTGAGCTCAATACCAGTGGGCAATCCAGAGTAGAAACCAGGAGCATTTAGAATCTGTCATCACTCTTACAAGTCAGTGTACAGGTCTTGTGAGATGGAGATGGTTCTTTGCCCGAACCTAACACCTTTAGGTATAGACTTAAAAAGGAGCAGCTTTGTGGGCTGTAATTAAGACTGTGGAAGAGACTTCTTCCTGGTGATTCCCTCTGCTCGCCCACAGCAGGTTAGATGAAGGGGTTAACAAGGTATTATTTCCCCACAAAAGCCCTGACGGTGCATTTCCTCACAGCTTGCCTGCCAGGCTTGGCCTAGCTCTGTGGATCAAAGGCTGGTTATCACTAATATTGAGCTGTTGTAACCTCTGTCCCCTTTGATTAAAGTGGCGCTGCTGTGAATTTCTCAGTTAATCACACCTTGGCTCGAAGGGTCAGCTTGCAACTTGGCAAGTTCAGAAAACTACAGCAGAGGAGAGAAAGGTAAAATGTATTATGCAAATGCAATTATGATTGAGTCCGACTCCATCCGGCCCAGACCTCATGCTGCTGGAGAGGCTGGAGGAAGAGGAATCAATAGCCCGTCCTTCAACAAAAGCCTCTTGGCAGGAAAAGGGGAAATGGAAAAGGAGACTCTCATTTCTTCTCCCCTGAACTTTCTGCACAACTGAGGACTGCAGTGTTTTGGGGCTCTGGAGCCCTTGGGAAGGTGCAGTGTGTTCAGAGGAGAATGTGACCTCCCTGACATTTTCCATCCCTGGGAGCTATGCTTCACAGTTTTCCTGTGGACTATATTGAAATGGGAACTCTGCCAGTGAGTTCACAATCACTAACTCTGCTTTCCACTCCACACTATTTCCTAGAGCCTCAGGATGAAAGAAAGCAGCAGGCATTGTGGCAATATGGATACAGTTTCAAAGCACATGGTATGGTAGACCGGTGTGTAAGGCACAAAGTGCAAGTGTGTGTGTAAAGGAGAAGGTCTGAGCCCAGGGAAGGCCTTAGTGTAACATGTGAAACTGAACAGAGTTGGCAATGAATTAGGTTAGTGAACACAGCAGCCTAACCCTGTTTTGAGGATGCCAAAGGATAGGGCTGCTGAGTAGCAAGAGACCAGGAGAATTTGAGTCTCATTATGAAAACCACTCTCTCCTGTTCTGTGTTTTGGTTTCCCCACCTGCGCTCGGGTGTGATGGTATTGCCCTGCCACATGGAGGTGGATATGAGAGTTCCTCAGCAGTCAGGAGATGAGTTAGGGGTTTTTTTAGCAATGTACCATATTTTTAGTAGCATTGGAGTATCCCAAAGAATTGGCTTGTCAAGAGCTGGGCTATCTGCAAGCATATGGTAAAGTCATATGCATATGTGGAGATCTTAATGGTGTAAAAATACCAGTATAATGTATCAGTGAAGTATTTCTACTTCTGCAAAACTTCTACTGACTGCAAAACTGAGTTGTGTACTTTCCTACTGAATCCAAGTGAAACAAGCTACAGCTATAACTCCATTTTTTTCCACTTTTACTGCATCTTCAGGCATGGTTTTGCCAAATATCTGTTGATCAAGATTTAAATCCTGGCTCTCAGAATTGCTCCATGAGGGGTGTGCAGCCTAGGAAAAGTCTGTGCAGAAACTTAGAGCAACAGTAGGTGTGGCAGACCAACTGATCCATGCTTAACAAACACATCAACAGTGCAGCCAGGAGCAGAACCATGTATCCAGAGCTTCAGCACCCTTGTGCCAAAATTCCTTCTTCTCCTGGCCTGGCTGACTTTAGCAATGGCTCTCAGGTTCAGGCAGTTGCCTGAAGACAAATTTGCTGTTTCCACTAGCCTGGCAGAGTCTTCTCTTATCAGTTCATTTTCTGCCTGGATCCCAAACTAATTTCCTAAGTCACCACATTCCTACCTTCCATCCTAGTCTTAGGGGAAAAGGTGTGCTTCCTCTGCCTCTGCCGAAACCTGTTGTGCTTCCTGGCTGTGATGGCAAGGGCAAAGAGGGAATAGGATGAGATGTTTCTTGTGAGACTTTTTTTCCGGAGTGCTGGTTAAGGTGGCACAGAGGGATGTCTCAGCTCCACCTCTGCTGCAAAGCAAGTCTGAACTGGTGAGCAGAGGTGAAGGGAGAAGGCAGTGCAGGACACAACTGCTGCTGCAGGACAGGTCTGAGCAGAGCGCAGGGCACAGAGGGGGAATGCTGGAGGAAGAATGAGCACGGCAGGACATTCTTGATCAGACCTAATAATTAACTGCTTGATCTTATTTTATTTACTCCAGTCTTTCTATTTTTGCATCATTTGTTTCTCTGTTCAAGTGAATCAGCAAGAAACTTTTTAAAATTTAAATTCAAAAGTGCTGGAACTGAGCTCCTGCTGGGGTGAAAGTCCTGGATCTCTGCTGCTGATGGCTTTTGGGAATGGATGGCAATGTTTCATTGTCTCTTGCTCCCTTCCAAAGGCAGGTACCATTCTGCTCTACTGGTGCACGTGGCTTTCATTATGTTATCAAACATTACAAGGAACTGCAATGCCTGCTGCTGTTTGAAAGGACCTCTAAGCTTGAATTTTAGTGGGTAATGCATCTTTAGTAGGTAGCATCTTTCTGTTGTGGGCTTTTCCTCACTTTACATCTATCTTTCCCCTGTATGCTTCTCAATTGCACTGTTTTGTTGTTTTAGATTAGTAATGCATAGTTTGTCTGTACATTTTTTAGCGATGTTAAAGATACTATCTGGATGGCTCAAAGGATGTAGTCCTGGGCAGGATTTAATTAAAAAAGAAGTTACATGGCCACAATCTCCTCTTTAGGAAAAACAACAAACAAACAAACCACACAAGAAAAAATCCCCAATAATAATTATAGCTCTTATGTCAAAGTGCTTTTGGAGGGTAATGCAGCACTGCTCTCCCCATTGCATGGATCATGCTGGGGAGAAATATTTCACCTGAGATTGTGGGACAAGTTGCTACTTGAGTTAGGAGGAGAATAAGTGGTCCTGCTAGTCCATCTGTTGTGTTATGTGACCCCTTCAACCGAAAGTCAGTTTTCCTCCAGTTCTTGTTTTCCATCTTCTGAATCTTCCTCTGATTTCTTGGACCAGCTTTCAAGAGAAGAACCTGGCATTGTGCTGCGAGCTGAGGATTAAGAGAGTGTGCTCAGGTCTAGTGTGAGAGCCGCCTTTGATTCAGTCTGAGGATGAGAAGCTTCATTGTCCCAGAGATAGTCATGACACACCACAATGGGTGAGGCTCAGGACTCAGCAGGACTGTGTAGAACAGGAGCTACACCTTCTTGAACTTCCTCCGTAAACTGTGAACTAATGTAACTGAAAGAAAGAATGTAACTGTGATGCACCTGAACCAAACCTCTTAAGTCTCTGCATCTGGATCACTTGATCTTTAGAGGAGCTAAATGCAATAGGCTCCCACTCCTTTTGAAATCCAATGGAAGCTGGGCATCTCTCACCCTTTGCTTAGTTTCAACCTCTCTAGCAGTGACATACGATGGGCTCATGAGAGCAGGCTGCTTTAAAACACTTAATGCCACATTTCGGTCATTTATCTGATCTGTGCACTACAGAACCCCCAAGTAGTGTTAATGTGATTGATTCAGCTGCAGATACATGTGAAATTTCTGTTCAATGTGCTGGAGCACTTGGTGGGGGGTTTAGGCATGCAGTGTTTTTATGCATTACAGGATGTGTGAGACATTTATTCCCGGGTGGACGGAAGTCATAGTGGGATGGCCCTGCAGCTTGGGAAAAGATACTCCTATGGACAGTCCTTGACACAAAATACAGCAATTCTAAGGCTGCTCTGATTTACATTCCAGATTTCCCTCTGCAACAGCCCAGTATCCCAAAGTTACAAAGGAGGTAAATGCCAACCCACTTTAACTTTAGAGGTCCAACAGAAAAGCTTATTCCTTATTTATCACAGTTCATTCTTTCAGTGGTGCCCATCACTGTAATATCCTGCTTTCTCTCCCAGCATCTTCTATCCTTCCTTCTTGTCTTTCCTTTCCTCCTGATTCTTCCTCTTGCCCTTTTTTTTTCCCCCTCCTTTCTTCCCCTCAGCCCTTTACTTCCCTGCACGAGTTTGCTGCCTCTTGATTAAAATGTTGACTTTAACTTGGAATTAACCTGATTAATGTAATTGAAAGTAAAAGTCCGCTGCTCAGCACTTTGGGTGATGAGTGGAGATGGATTGAGAAAGAAAGCTTTCAGATTGAATACACTTCTCTCCTCTGGCTGTTAATTGCACCGTTTACTGGTACCTGACTCACTGACCGTCAGTGTTTAGTCCAGTTAATGATGATACACAGTCCATACTTTCCAGAGATAATTAAAAAACATTCCAGCGGACACTCTGCTGCAGAGAGCTTTCCTATCTGTCGCAGTCAGCAGGCCCCAGGGGTTAGGGGCTGTAGAATGTAGAGATTGAGAAGGCTGTTCTCTGGGTGTAGAGTTGAGCTGGCCTGGGTTATGCAGATGTTTCAAACAGAAGCAAGACAGTAACTACTTCCCATTGTTGGCTTTTGTGTGTCTGTTTCTTGCCTGTAAAATGTTATGTCGGGGTGAGCATGAAGGCTCTCTGGGGTTGGGGGGCTATATTTGTGCTTCCAAAGCACTTTGGCTAAGATAGGGTTTTTAAGTAGAGCTCTCTCCCTGCAAAGATCATTTGAGCTCTTATCCATAAGGGGAACTCAGCACTGAGATGAGTGAGAATTAGGCATTTAAAGGCTGTGTGCATATGGACGTTGGTCTCTTGTGGCATACTTTTACATCTGCAAAATAGGAATGCTCAGACTTCCTTACAGATGGGGAACCCTCAAGTGACTGTGGACAGAGATTTAGAGAAAATGCCTTGACTGCCATATCCCAGAGACTTCTGTACACTGAAGTGGTAGTAGAAAAAAATTTCTCCAAATATAAGAATACATTTGGAAGCAGACTGGCAAGGGATATGGTGAGAACTCAGACTGATGAAAGAAATATTCAGGCAAAATAGGCAATCTGTACCAATTCCAACACCGGTTTGTATATTTGCTAATGACCCGAAAAAGGAATGAATAAAGGGAAGAGGAACTTGTAGGTGTGACAAAGGTAAGTATGATGATCAAGATCATGACAGATGACAAAGAACTTGAGGGACATTACAGCAGTGGATGAAACAGAAAGAATAGATATACACTTAGGAGGAAACCTGAAATCATTTACTGTGCCCGCCTGAGTGAGGCATGTGTACAGATGACATTGAGAGTAAGAATTCAGTGTTTCCATAGGCACTTTATTCCAAGAGCTAATCACTGTAAGTTCAAACTGTGGGCTGTATTTTTCATCAGCATTTGTGTTCTAATTTCCACTGGTTCATGGTAAGTCTTTCTCTGATAGATTAAAAAAGTCCTTTTATACCTTACGTTTTCTCCCTTCTTCTAGATACTTCTGTGTTAGTGTAAGATAATGCACACCAAAAGCTGTAATTTGCATTTCCTGCATGCCTTATTCTATCAACTCAGGAAAAAAAAGGCTAGGTGTCACTGTGACTAGGTCAGCAGACAGAAGTACTCAGCATGTTCTCATCTGCCCGTTCTTGTCCTGCTGCCGTTTCTCTTTACACATGGGCTATGTGCAGTGACCTGACTGTAAGCAGTGTTGGAGCTCCAGGGAAGAGGATAAGGTGTCAATGAGAGGAGTAGAGTTAGTGCTTATATAACTGAAAGATTCTTATGAGATCAGAGCCTGCCATGATAGGTTTCTGGGGGGTGTTTGTGTGTGGTTATAACACTGTTATATCCCAGAGATTTTAGAATCCAGATGGTCTTGAATTTGAGAAGACTGTATCCTCTCACGCATGGGGAATAAAGATCTGGATTTTGAGTCCACAGAGAGGAGCAAAATGAGGACTGCAACCCTCACCTCTCACCCCCTAGTCCAGCACTGGTATTGTATGAGCCTTATGCATTTTGGGTAACTTTTAAAGTTGGTATTGCTGTGCAGAAAGAGTGAAATAGTGATATTCATTTTTTTTATTATTATTAAATTTTTATACTGTCTTCTGTTCCCAAGAGACTAGGAGTCTACATGTAGCAGTGGCATATTTCTATATAGCAAAATAAAATTTTAGTAGTGATAATAGTAGAAGTTAGGGGCTACTCGAGTCCTCTGAGCAGGTAAATCCTTGAAGGGATTTTCAGGAACTTGAATGTGGCTCACTCCAGACACAGTGTCTAGTCAGGCATTTGGTCAGGATGCCCAGACAAAGCATCCAAAAATACCAAGTCCAAGAGAATGGTTTCTTGTCCTACTTCTCTGTCTAAAGGCATGGATGGGGGTTTGGGGTTTTTCTGGCTTTAAGTAGAAACTTTGAAAATCTCAGCTTAATTTAAAAAAAAACAAAAAAAAACCCCACAACAAACAAACACAAAACAAACAAAAAAAGGCAAAGCTCTGCAGTATGAATGAAGAGTGTCTCCTGTGTCTGTTCCAGAGCCCATCCCTTTTCATTTTTTACTTTCCATTCCTATATCTTCTTTAGCCTTTGTTCAATGCTCTTTTCCATGGGTATCCCATTTTCTTTGACCCTTCTCTTTGCTCTGTATCGCATCTGCTTGTGCACTTCCACACCAGCCACTAGGTCCTCTCTCTTTGTCCAGAAGCCCAGGATGTCTTTATCAGATTTATCCTCATGGCTATCCCATGGAGTATAGGAATGCTCTCATCTCCATTCAGCAGCAAAAAATACAAGACTCAGAAGAGCAAAGGGACTTTGGTCAGGGCCACTTAGCAAGTCTTTGGTACAGCTTGGGTTGGCAAGCCCCTAAGACCAAGAGTACTTAGTCACTTAAGAGCTAGGTAACCATAAACTTCCTCTAGATTTCCAGTAGGAAATTTTTCATTGAAAATATTTCATTGAAAATATTTCCCATCATATTAACAGTGCTTGGATGAGAAGAGGGACCATTTCCTCATGGTAGGCTGGTTCCTGTCTTTGTCTGACCTGTGCCTCTATAAGTGGGACATAGATGCACCTAGAGGCTTAACTAGGGTCCTTGAGACCTGGTCTGTAGGCTGCTGCAGGTGTTCCCATGGGACATGACATTGATCCACTGAGGCAGAGATTGGCCCTGCTATGGGTTGCGTGGGGCTTGATCTTGATGCTGCAGTGAGTCTTTGACAGTGTCTGAATGTGGTTGGTGGGTGAGGCTCACTGAGGCAGAGCGCGGTGGGAGAATGCTGTCATGGGACCAGTTCTGCTGGCACCTCCAAGGAGGCCAGTCTGGCTCATTTGCTATTCCCTGCACACACACAGGGAGCCTCATGCACTAAGTGACATCAAGGCTCATTATTTTCATCAGATGCCACATTTGTAACCTGTTACCGAGTAAATTGTGATAAAATAGACTGGAGCAGCCCAGAGTCTGAGTCTGTGCTGTGATGGCTGCTGTGAGCATAGAAGACAGGTACAGAGCCTTACAGAACCACTATCTTCAGTATCTTAAAGGAGCAAGTAGCTCTCACAAATAGTAGAGGACCTGAGTCAGAAGCTGCTTATGGTACATCTTTTTAGCAGACTCTGTGTGCTGGGATGAGAATGAACTGCATCCTTCCAATGGTTCCACTGGAGGAGGACCATTTTCTTTCCTCCCTTTCCCTTTTGCTGTTGGGAAAACTGAGATGCAGGGAAAGAGAAATGACTCATCCAATGTCACATAGTAAATCTACAGCTTTATCTCCTAGTTCTGCACCCTGTCCTTGGAGCCAAGAACAATCCAAATGGCAGGGTGAACAGTAATGGACCCATGATTTTTCATGTTTTCTTTCCTCCATGTTGGAGTCCAGATGATGTGTGTGACTGGCAGTGGCAGTTGAGAGCACAGAGAAGAACCTCAGCTCATTGGGAGGGTTTAGTTTTCTGTCTTTGAAGATTCTCAGTCTTCCTGGGACATTCAGGTTTTTGGAGAGTACCTGCATTTCTTTCCATGCTAAGATGTACCAACTCTGTTTCAGTTCCTTTGTGCTTCCCTCCCAAACCTGTCCCTGTCCCACAGATACAGCCAAATATGTTTGCTCTATGACATATTGTGAAGCTGGATTAGATACTATCTTCAGTTTGTATGTGGAGAAACTGAGGCGATAAGAAGTTAAGAAATTTCTGCAAGGATTCTTTTGTGTCTTGAGAATTATAAAGCTGAGAGCAGGAGTCTCTCTGGAGTGCACTCCTCTGAGATTTCCAGTCTCTGTTTCTGATGTACATGGAAGTACCTGCTGTGGTTTTAATGAAGAAATGGGACTTTTAGTGGAGAACTTCTGGTGCCATGCATATACATAATTGAACTGCACCCTGCAGCACACTTTATTTGGTTTCTGAATAAATATGTTTCTACAGGATTAATAGATGCTAAATAGCAAATACAAAGATGCTTCACATGTGAGCAGTGTATGTTACTGATGGTGCTGCAGTGGGATGTGCTGGAGGTGGTTATAATGATGGCTGTAAATACAGTTTCCCAGGAATTTTAATACATCAGAATGTGTGCTGTGATCCAGAATGAGAACAGTGTTTGAGAATTTTGACTAAAGCAATTTTAAGAGCAGTGTAAATATTTCACTTTGGCAAAATAAAGATAGTATGATTTTTAGAGGCTTTCTATGTTCTGATAGTGTACAAATAGAAGAAAACGTTGAAAATGTTTTCAATAAGAGTATAAACATTTATCAGAAAATAAACTGATAATACTAGCTTCCAAATTTTTAGTTTCATAATACCTCTAACAGAATGAAATTATACTTTATTGATATGAAAGGTACATGGCTGGGGGGGGGAGGAGTGAAATGCATAAGCATTTTTTCGAACTTCAGCTATAGGGACTCTGGTTACCAGCTGGCCAGCTCTTTACTGGCACACATGTACAGTGCTTACTAATCCCTTATAAATATCCTAGAAGGTGTTCTCTACTCTCTGCCCCAAAGGTCTTACAATTTAAATTGGCAGTTCAGAAGAAATATCTCCCTATTTCAGGAACTGGAGCATAGCAAGATCAGTGATTTGCTCAAGGTGACATAGAAAGTATAAAAAACTAGCACCAGCTCATTCCACTGTCTGGATAAGATCCATCCTCCAGGTTACCCCTTATTTTTGGGAGCACTCTGTGATTTCCAAGCTAGTCTGCCTTACTGCCTCAATGGCTTGAGGTGAGGAGATGGCCAGTGGCTGGGGGCAGGAGTGGTCCACCAGCTCTTCTGCAGCTGTCACTGCTCTTTGCTGACAGTTGCTGTAATCCATGGTGCCTGCTTTTATGGTGATAATTAATCTCTTTTAATTAATGAAATCCTTCTACCTCATGTTCCTCCCCTTCCTTCCCTTTTTGCCTCTCTTCACCTTCTTAAACTGAAGCCTACAGTCCTTGAGCAGGGGCTGATAATATCTCCAGCCTTTAAACATCTCTGTGTACTCGTCTGTGGCAGTGCTGGTGGCTCCATCTGCTTTTCTCCTTTGGTGCAGTAGCAGCTTAATCTTCATGGCCTGTTATCTTCGAAGCACACTTGATTTCTCAAAAGAAAAACAGCTAAGCATTTTAGCACCCGCTGCTTTCCTTCATAGACTGCTACATGTCATTGCTGTTTAATCATGGCCTGAGTTTGCAAACACTGTGTATGTAATGGTACTCCTTTGAATAGACTTATGGGCTTGATTGGGACAACACATTCAGATAATATTGCTTGCCAGCATCTTTGCACTCAGGACTATTTATCTTCTTTAATTCCATCCCTTAACTCCTGCTCATAACCTTTTCTCTCTTCTCCTCGGGGCATAGAGTCTAATTCTTGCCCTTGTGCTATGAAACTTGTCATTCTGTGATAGGTAAATTGAGGAGTAGAAAAAGAGGCTTGGGAATTGCAGGACTGGAGGCACCCAATCTGCCCACCCCACTCCAAGCTATCACTTCTGGTCTTTCTGAAAGAGCAAGGACCAGAGCTCCACAACACACAACAAAAATATAGTCCTGATTCAGAAGGACATTTACTATTTCTTGGGACAAAAAGCCTATTTCTGGACTCACAGACATGTGTCACTGCTTGGCTGATATGTGTCAGAAAATTCTAGGGAGCTGAGCCATCAGCATTACAAGGGGAAGTTTCTGTACCTCTGCACATTCAACAGCTAATTACAGCATATTTTTTTGCCCTTCGTTCTTTTTCAGCAGTTTCTTTCCCTCTCTCAGTACCTAAGTTTACATCACCTTTCCTCCAGCTCTAGTGACTGATTTACATAGAAGAGGGTGATCGGCTGTGGGAAGAACAGTCTAGCGGATCAAATACTAAGTGACATTGTGGCATCTAAATGACATTACTTCAATTCTCTGCTGAGCTATGAATTGCAGTGTGACCATGCACACAGCAATTAATTCCTATGCCTCAGCTCCCCAGCTGTAAAATGGGCAATGGACTTCCCCGAGTTCCTGGGAAGACCTGTGCTGGTCTGAGGCCAAAGTGAGTAATGCCTGCACAGAGCTGAGAAACTGAGGTGGTGGCATCCGTTCAAACATGTCCTTATAAAGCTGCTAGAAAGCCAGTTACGGTGGGGGGGAGGAGCTGTATTGTGTCTTGTTTGTATGACAGAGTCATGTTTTCACATGACACAAGAACTCCATAGGCACTCTCTAGTTATCTTCTGCTTTTTTCTGTCCATCCACATCCCTTTGGGTCAGAACGTGCACCCAGTCCCGTGGAAGGTGGAACTGCAGACCGACTCCTTAGCATAGTGAAGGGCCAGGTGAACAAACCAGTATAGGGACATATGTCGACATCAGAAAAACTTTCATGGATCATATAGTAGTTTATAGTTTCATCAGAGAGGAAGACACAGAGAAAAGCATACGTTAAAAGACTGGTCCTAGAAAAGTGATTGTAAAAGAAAGAAAAAGCTGTGTTGCTGAATGCATCTGCTCACACTTGCTCTGATTCTCACCTTCCTCATCATGGTGTCAATACAGAAATTACCTGTTAAAGTCAACATGAATACATTAATTTTCAATGCATATTCCACATATACTTGGACAAAGCCAAGTCATTGGTGTAGAATCAAGTCACTGTTACACCAGAAACCATAAATGCTCCATGAAAGTCATATACCTTGTAACTTTATGGAATCATATTCTTTTCCTGGTTGGACTGATGTAAATCACAAATGATCCTGTTGAGGTCAGGGTGAACCCTGACAGGCTGAACAGTGTTACTCAAGATGCAGAATTTCCTGAAAAAGGAAGGGATCAACAGGGACACAACAGAGCCTTAGCAAAAACTCTTGTCCTCTTCTCTCAGGGATGCATACAAAAGGTCTACCCCAACTTTGTCCCAACACAAAAATAGACCCCAAGCACCCCTTGCAGAGACCTTTGTCTCTGGATTGGAGGTAATTTCAGACAAGCAGTGATGTGGATGTACTGATCTTTTCTCCCCAAAGGGCAGTCTCATCCATCCTTGAAAGGAGACCTGTGGAACAGCATGTGCTCTTATGCCCCACCATGATTCTCAAGTGGTAAATGATGCACTAAGAGAGACTGGGGAGACTGAAAGAGCTGTGGGATCTCCACTGACACCAAACACGTCACTGAGCTGCTAATACAATGAGAGCTGGGAGTGCTTCTGGTCTAGGATCAGGTGTCAAGGAGAAATGGCAGGAGGTGAGAAGTGCCAGATATACTGCTTCCCAGCTGGCTCTGGAAACAGTTTATGCCTGTGTCCGTCTGCACTCAGATCAAAGCTTCCCTGAATTATTCAGGTGCTCTTTGAAAACTCTCATGCAGAAAGTGAAGGCAGCTTGGCTTTACCTGCTGGAAAACAAGCACTCATTGTAAGCTTCAGGGCCAAACCAAGGTTCCTCTAGTCAGACAGTGACAGGGTCTCCTGGCGCTTCTATTGCAGGAGTTCTCTCTTCTTGTTACACCAGGTTCTCACATATAGACCACAGTCTGTATGGGCTTCAGTAGGTGCTTTGCAGGTCTACAAGGATGGGCACAATTAGATGTGCTGACATTGATACACCTTCCCTGGTGTTTTGGGCATGTGGAAGAAGGTGCACTTAAGAACAGCTACTGGCAAACCCATCTGGATGGTGTTGAGTGATTCCATCTCTAGCAGTGAGAAAAACATTCAGTTCAACCTAAAAGAATCAAAGAAGACAGCACAAACTTGAGATTTCCAGGAGGGCAAGAGCAGTGTGCACTCTCTTGTGCTATGATGCTTCAACCACTCTGTTGAAGTGGTGGGGCCCCAGCACTGAACCCCAAACTCTGTGAGCAGCAGCACACAGCAGAGAGTTCTATGCAGTGGCTTAACTGTGATGTTTTTGCAGTGTTTTAGTTGTGTGTTTTCTTTTAAATGCCAAGGCCAGGATACAAATTATTACATTAAAAAGTAACTTTCATTTTTAGAACAGCATTTTAGTAGCCATGTGGCTGAGAAGATGGAAGGATTAAAACCAAGGAAACCCTCAATTGTCTCTGACATTTTTTACTTCCAAGATTTTAAGACTGTTTTCCGAGTTGTTGAACGCTTGCAGCTAGCAGCCCTCACTAGTAGATAGCTGCTTAGCCAAATCCCACTTTTCATCCTCTGCTTCTGGCTATGTTAACAAATCTGGAAGGCCACAGATTTACGGAGTTGGGCTGTTCTTCCAAGAAAAGGTACCAATAACAGTAGTGCTTATGATAGTCCACTGATCTCCTAGGATCACATGACATTTTTTTTTCCTTGTCAGTACTAGTTATACTGTGAGGGCTTAATGTGCATCACTGCAGACGACAGCGGTCTGAAACCCTCCAGACCCCTCCTCCATAAATCATTATCAGCTGCATCACAAAGTAACTCCCCAACAGACAGCAAAATGGTTTGAGTTTCACACTAGGAGCTGACAACCTGTTGCGTTCTAGCTTAGGCAGGTAAGTTGCCACACAGTGCTGGGAGATGATGCTCTGAGAAAAATGTGTGCTTCAGAGAGGGAGTGATTGTATAGAATGATGTCCACAGCAGATCTGCAGTGCATGGACCTGCTGACAGAGTTCTTTGCCCTGTGGAGTGAGCTGCTTGAGGACAAAACATTGAACAAGCTTGTAACAACAGAATACGGGGTGCTCCTGTAATGGGGATGTCTCCTGGGGTAAGCAAACAGGAGTCCAAAATATCCTTTCATTCTGCAGAGTGATTTTTATCTTTATTGCATATCTTTTTAGACAATAAAGGTGGTCAGCATCTCCCTAAGAAAGTCTGTCCCAAGACAAAAGTAAATTTTCTGACCCAGTTGTTATTCGGTCCTCTGTTATCAAAACTTTTTTTGTATCTGATTTCTCCTATCATGCCTGCTCTGTGAAGGGGTAGTTTCTTTCTGGCACCAAGTAGGAACACTTTAAAATATTTATTTATCTGTTGTTTTGTTTATTTGTAGTATCACTGCAATATCCGAGTGACCTTAGCATTATTTCTGGTTCCTAAGCATTCGTGGTACCTCTTACAGAGAAGTTATAATCTGGTGAAATCTTATGTTATATCTAGTGAAAATTACATTAATGAAATGTTCCATTCTCAGTATTGGCTGCACCTTGAGACAATTGCTTCGTAAAATGATCCCTGTTCTGAATGTATGAAAAACAAGGTTTTTAAAGGCCAGCAAATGACAGTTGTATGACCAAGTTTCACCTTTTAAAATTCATTGTTTTACCCATCACTTTTCAGATGAAGCACAGGAATGAATTGAACATAACTAGCAGGGACCTCTAAGGTTATTGAATCTGGTTTTTTTCCATGAGAAAATTACTAGTTTCTTTCCTGACTAATACTAATGATTATAAAAAGTGAAGCTAATACTTTCATTGCAGGCAGTTAACTAAGAGTCAGTGGTAAAGATTACTGCAGAGTGTACATCCTGCAGATCAGCTAAACTCACCTTTGCCGGTGTACGCTCCTCATTACCTGAAATAAAAAATATTATCTTTCACTTCTCATGTGAAATGAAGGAACAGATAACATTTTTCACCTATTTTTTTTATGAAATATTGGTTGCTAGCAATAAATGAATACTAAAAAATACATTTCAAGCCTGATTGAGAAACACTACTAACAGTTATCTTGGGAAGGGTTTATAAGGATCCCATGATCCCATGTGACTTAAATAGTCCTTTGTCAACTGAGTTTCCTGATGGGGCTGTATCTTCCATAACACACTAAGGTTTATCCATTACTGGGTATGTACTGAGACAGTGGAGCCTTAAAGAGAGATATACACATAAATACAGATTGTCATTGGATCAGATGTTCACTTCCTGGGTTTGCTGTTCAAGACATGCTCTTTAGAGATATTGTTGGGTCTTGAGGACAAAATGGGTATCTCCCCCTGTCTTGTGTAAAACATCTCTGTTTTAAGGGCACTGGCACAGCAATTCCAGCTTGTCAGCTTGCCTGTGGCACTCTAAGGTGTTTGTGGTGGTGTGATCATGGAAGGTTGGCTCTGGAATAGGGATAGGTGCAAGGATCTAGGGTATCCAAGGTGTCCTCCAAGCTTTGGAAGGATCTGACTGGTAGCTTCAAATCAGGAGGATATATTTTGTTTGTGGCTTTAAACTAAATCTAATGTGCCATCTGATATGGTGGAGGGTCTGTCTGAATTGGTTTGTCTGTTGTCCCCTCTGTGTACCATGACAGACAGGACAAGGATTTCTTGTCTTTTTAAAGCAGATCATGGTAGGGTTAGAAGAGGTAAAAGGAAAAGCTTTTTGCTGAGACAGAACTGCAGTGATTCTCCAACTCAGACTTCTGCTGTATTTTGTGTGTCCCCACTGCCCTGTTAAGCATGATGGTACAGGTGTTTTAGTGAAACATCTGCAGAAGAAATACACTTAAGGCCCATATTTGAACACTTCCAAAAGCTGGGAAAACCCAGAGCTTGGAAGTATAACTCTGTGCCTCCATACATCAGAGTAAATAAAGTGTGGAGTGGAAGTGTTCTAACACTGCAGTCCTTCACTGGACACTAGTAATCATGTATTGAGGAAGAGAAGTTTCTTCTTCAGCAGACCACTTGAATTGGCAGAATTGCTAGGGGGAGGCTTAAACCCTGCACTGCTAATGCAGTATCACCACTCCCAGGATTTCTTTGTATTCTTCAGCTTTTATGTGGAGGATGAAGTTTTGATGCTAATGACCCACTTGGAAAATACACGTTACATTGGATTAAACCAGGATGCATCCTATTGTTTTCCAATGAGACAAGAGTATGTGAAAAGCAGCCCATGTGTCATTTGTAGATCTCTGCCATATGGTAGACACATATTTCTATCCCTTGTTTAAAGGTGGAGATACATCTCAGGGCCTGGTTTGATGTTTTCTGTGAGGGAAATGAGTGTTTTCAAATCTTAAAGCCCCAGCGGGGTGGAGAGGGGAACTGGATAGTGGAGCCGTGGGGTGGATTGCTTTAGGGAGGTTGTGTAACCTTCAAGTACTGGAATGATGGTTGATCCTGCTTTGGCAGAGGTGTGATCTTGATGATCTCCTAAGGTCAACTTCTGCCTTATTTTCTGTGATTCTGTAAAAGGATGGAATCCTTGTTATTATTTCTGTTGCTACCCTTTGAGGACCACTTCTCAGAGATCAGAACCCGGCATTGCCTGGTGCTGCGCTTGCATGCTGGAGAATGATGGTCCTGCTCTCAGAGAGCTTATGAGTCAAGAAGAAACTGCTAGCATGGACAGCTGAGGGAATACAGTGAGGAGCAATGAGACACTATTGATCAGCAGGATAGGCACTACTCATCATACATCAGCAGCCTAACTGCTGTCAGATTTTTGTAGGCATCATGGCTAAGGAGAATTTGAAAGAGGATAATGAGGAAGCTTTGCAAATGAAATCTCTAGGCTCCCACCACCTCTGCTCTGGAGCTGGGCAGCAGCAGGGTAATGGTTTGTGCCTCACTTCTGACTGTTCTTGCATCCCTGCCTGCTGCTGCCCACTCTCACCGAGGGCACAGGTGATGCTCCTACAAACTTGCTTCTAGCCTGTATTGTGGCAGGATGGCAGGAGACAGGGCCAGGATAAGGCCTGGCCCTCTATCCCACATGCTGTGGGATCTCTTCCAGTGACAAGAAGTAAAGTTGATGAGTCTGTATTGAGACAGTGAAGTGACCCCCGTGCCGCTCCACATAATTAATAAATAAAGCACTGGGGGAGTTTTTGCCATGCTGGCTGCTATGACAGGGCTGTCTACGGTGCACTTAAGCATTAAATGACCAATTTCTGTCAGACTAACTTCCCAAGCCTCTCTCTCTCTCTCTCTCCCTCTCTCTCTCTCTCTGTGTGCTAGCTTCCTCGCTCCCTGCACTTGGAGTTTTTCAGCAACTGATGGCTCCTGGTTCATTTCTGTGGAATTAATTGGTCCCTGAATGAATTCTGTTGACAGGGCA
>VWZY01000770.1:78219-98050 GCA_013399075.1 Chloroceryle aenea | reverse complement strand
AAGAAGAGGAGGAGTAGAAGAAAAGGGAGGTGGAGGAGATTGTTTAAAAAAATAAAATGAAAGAGAGAGGAAAAATTCTGTTCCTGTTTGGTTCCCTCCAAGAACAACACAGTGTGCTGGATAATGTGGAACGAGGATGGGGAGAAGCAGGGAGGAAGGGAGTGCCTCTTACCTCATTACAGGAGTCAGGATGCTGCTTTTCCACAATTTATAACCATGACTTGGGGGAAAAAACAAACTAAACAACAAAAAACAAACCAAACCAAAACAAACAAAAAACCCCAAAACAAATAAAACCCCTCAAAAACTACCACCGCCCTCCAGCAATAAAAATTGGTAGCTGTGTGGTGTCTCTGGGGTTCAGCCAGAAGCCACCATCTGTAATGCCTGTATCTCTACTTCTTCCTTATACCAAAGTGAGTGGGAAGTAAGGACAAATATGGTTAACACTCAGAATGCTGATACATACCCAAATCCTGTTTCAGCAGGATTGCGTGGTGTCCAGCACCTTGCAATGCACTGGTATATGCTATTCTGTCTACTAGTCAGGGACAGACAGGAAGGAATTGCATCTTATGAAACAATGCCAGTGATTTGGGTTCCCAATTTCCCCTTATTATCAGTCAGAAAGGGCTGTCTGGTCCCATATGTGCCTTTGACAATCAGATTACAACACTTCATGTTGTCCAAGATAGGGACAATGAGAGACTTCCCATAGTAATTAAAATTACTTTGCAATTTTGTTGTCATTAAAATGTTGCGACTCTGGCTTATGGATTCAGTTTGTAATCAGCCCAGTCTAGATGATAATTTTAGTCCCTTTGACTTCCCAGTTTATGAATGCAGAAGTGTGGGTGTATGTGCACATGCATGTGCTACAGCATGGATAATGTTAAGGCCAACCAAAGCCAAAAGGGAAATTCAATTTGGATGAAACAAAAGTATCTGAATAAAGATTAAATAGATTTTTTTTTTAATTATGTCTTTTCTAGGAATCTTTGAGTGACCTAAAGAGGTGTACTAAAGACTTGATCAGAGGGAGGTTTGTCTGTGAAATGTTGGTTGCATGCATGTGCAGAGGATAGGCTCCATTAGTGTCATCTTCACCTTTGTCTCCTCACCCAGACTTCCCTACAGTGAGAGTGGGATGTTCCAAAATAATCAATGCTGAGATAAGTGGAAGAGGTACCAGTAGCTCTCCTGCTGAGCTAGCTGGGAGCAGCATTAAGTCGGAGCTCATGATTTCTGAAATTGCCATGTAAAGCCTCTAGCTGCAGGTTAGTGGGACCTGCTTTTGTTTCTTGGAGCACCGTGGCTCAGTTTACCAACATTCAGTCATCGTCTTTGTCTTGGGACCAAAGGTTTTATCAATCCAGCTGACAGAAGGAGTGCTCATATTGTAAACAACCTGGAGACAGAGCTGAATTTTAGTGGCGAAGCCCAAACTGGAAGTGATGAAACACTAGTGATGTGGTGGTCTCTCTCTTATTTTCTTCAGACAAATATAATGCAAATGCAAATATTATTCTCATCTGGTAAAAATGGTGCAACTGAGAATTGAGGAGACTGACTGCTTGTTTATGGTTGTCTTTACATTGTTGTTTTTACCCTGGATTGGGTCAAACCTCTAGCCTACATCCTACCTGGGAACATCTGAGCATTAGATCTTCTACTAGACTGTTAAAATGCAGAAGGTAGGATAAGGAGATGTAGGAAGCAGGGAGCTGTTGCAGTCAAACTGCGGAGGATTTAAGAGAGAGACCTTTTGTGGGACCTTCAAATTTCCTGCCAATTAGAAAGCTGGTTAAAGCTACTGCACTAAGAAAAAGTGTACAGGAAAAGATAGCCATGCAAAGACATACTGGGTAGAGGGAAGATTACTTTTCAAACATTTTCATTTTCCTTCTCTTGGTATGATCACCCCAAGGAAAATGTGCAGTCAGGTCCTTCTCAAGGCTTTTGTAACACGGTCCCATTGTAGTTAGGTAATTAAAGCTGAGAGTCATCTGTAGTGCAGGCAATCAGACCAATAAATACTCCTATTGGAGATAAGCAGATCCAAAATAGCAGTTGTGACTTAAGTTGTGTTTAAGGAGGAAACACATGAATGTAGCAATTTTTTTTTTTTTTTCTGTGCAATCCTGAAGTCTAAGCTGTTTGTGGTGAGGGCTCGCTCTTTGCTGTGGTTTAAGACAACAAGAAAAATATGTATAGGAACTAACATACACAGATTGGCAATGGTGGCAGTAATAATTGAGTGAAGATTTTTCTGTGTAGAAGCCATGCAATAGACAGAGCTGAATCAGAAAACTTGGGAGATGTATGTGGTGCTTGGAAAGGACTGGTCTGAACTGAGGGTACCATAGAATCATAGAGTCATACAATGGTAGGAGTTGGAAGGGACCTCTGGAGATCATTGACTCCAACCCCCTTGCCAGCGCAGGAACACCCAGGGCATGTCACAGAGAAACAAATCCAGGGTGGTCTTGAAAGTCTCACGAGGAGACTCCACAACCTCTCTGGGCAGCCTGTTCCAGGCTTTGTCAACCTCACAGTGAAGAAGTTTTTCCTCATGTTGAGGTGGAACTTCCTGTGTTTCAGCTGGTGACCATTGCCTCTTGCCCTGTCATAGGGCATCACTGAAAAAAGACTGGCCACTTCTACTTGACACCCACCCTTCAGATTATTTGGAAACACTAATAAGATCCCCTCTCAGTCTTCTCTTTTCCAGGCTAAACAGCCCCAGGGCTCTCAGCCTTTCCTCATAAGAGAGATGTTCCAGTCCCTTTAATCATCTTTGTAGCTCTCCGTTGGACTCTCTCTAGTATTTCTCTGTCCCAGTCTGTGAAGGGAGAACCTGGTTGGGTATAATCCCACAGAATAGAAACATTGATTGCTAATGAGAATGTCTTGCACAAGAGTTGAGTGTCTTTTTATAAAGAGGGTCTCTACACAGAGATATGAAGCCTATCCCACATGTAATTTATAAAGGATTTTTTTTTTTTCATTAAAAACAAGATTACTAGTATTGTGGTTTATAAATATGAACAAAAATGAAGAACATACAGTTTGGTAACAAAGGCTCTGCAGCATCATATACAAAGATCTGACAAGCTTCAGCAGATAGTAGGTAAATTCAACCAGAAATAATGTGTATATTTCCAACAGTGCAGGTAATCACCTGTCAAAATATTTTAGTTCAGATTCATTGTAGTTTCCAGCACTTGAACCTTTATACACAGTAGCAAACTCTCCTCAGAAACAGTTTCCCCTAGTTCAACCCCAGCTATTGGACCCACAGCCAGAATTAATTCAAAGCAGCCCTGTGGGTATCTCCTATCAGAAGCCAGACAAGATGATCACAGTGCACCAGGAGTCTCCTCTGGGGTAGCTGTGGCAATGAACTTGAAAACAGCAATCTTGAAAGTCAATGCATGATTCCAGTTTCACTTACACACTGTTTACATGAGTGTAATTCTTTTGACTTCAGACTTCTGATTGACAGTGGTGGGTACAGAAGGCAGATCAAGCTTCTGAGAGAAATGGTTATGATCAGGCTGTCCTGAGCCAGTCAGTGAACATTATGTAGGGTACATTAATGGACTAAATGGACATATTTTCACTTATGTCACTGAACCTTTGGGACAGAAACATAAACATTTTTATATTAGAAAATAAAATCTCTAAATTTGAAAAGAGAGAGGAAAACCTGAAACAGTATAATTCTTTCTGTATTGTGAAATGGGGATGAAAACACTCCTCCGAAAAGGCAATGATTCAAAACAGAATTCTGCATAAAATAGCAGAGACAAGATGGACCAAAATAAGCTCCAAGCAGGTTGCACTTGGAACTAACCAGGCTGCAATAGGTAGCTAAGATGGCAAGACAGATGACTTAAAAATGATTCAATGTGCAGCTCCTGCAGCAGTGGCTATGATTAGAAATGCTGAATCTGTGTATTTAGGAGTATAGGATTTGTAAGACTGGGCCAGGCTCATGTTTTGTCTGGTCTGCCATCTCTACCAGAAGTCTCAACAGATTTATTAAGAGGAAGGCAGAAAAACTGTGCAATGGGCAAACATAAGAAACATCTGCAGTTTTTTTGGAGCTCAAGTAATCTGTGGGTTGGATTAATCCCAGAAATGTTTATGGCTTTCCAGAATGCTTGTTGAATGCTCATAACTCTAGATTATTTTTTAATCTATATTATTGTCCAGTCTTTTCTGGCATCTTGGTAATTTTCTGTGGTTAAAAATTCAGTTGGTCAGAATACGAACTGTTCAGGAAAAATTTTAATCATCTTTTAATTTGCTGCTTTGTATTCTAATCAAGTGTCATCTTTTTCTTGTGTTCTTGTGACTTGCAGGATCTGGTTCTGCTAAAGAAACCTCTGGCTTGCCTTCCAGGGAGTGTTCAGGAACCCTTTTGATGAATTCCAATTAAGAGTCTTCCTGACACCCAGGGATGCAAAGGTCAAAGAATACCCTGAGCAGCACAGCAACAGATCACATGGAGCATAGATAAAGGTAAGAAAATGACATAATTGTAAAGTAGAAAGGAAAATTTCAGAAGACATGAAAGGAATCTGAATTTGAAAGGATCTTTGAGTTGAATGATTCAGCTAAGATTTCTGCTGGAGCCCAGAAGAACTTGATAAACATTCTTATATACTTGATGGAGGAAATAGTGGTGATAATAATGCTTTGCCTTGTTATGTAGTGATTATTTTGGAATGGAAGTTTACAGAAAGTTGTAGATCGTCCTATCTGAAACAAAAGATTTTATAGTCATGTGAGACTTGTGAACAACAATTGTTGTGATTGTTTGAAGATCCTCAAGTACCTTCTGTGTGCTCATGATTCCAGTTGAAGCTGTGGGAAGTCCATTGTTCCTAAAGATCCTAACAGAAGTGTTCTAAGACCAAACAGCAGTGGGGTCTTCTACTGGGAGAGAGGCAGGAGACCTCAATATGTTGCTAGAGATGGTAGAGTATGTGTAGTAGTTTGTCTTTAACTGACTCTGTTTATGACTAGTAAAAGGAAATTCAGGAGACTAACCTCCTAGCCAAGTGGCAAATTCTTGCTGCCATTTGAGTCTGAGGCTCTTAATTGTAATGTGGATAAACTTCCTTCTGGCTGTAGGTTGTTTGCTTTGGACAGAAAAGTAAAATCTCATTGCTTGAGTTGAAGACCATAACTGATTGCATAAACAAGTTGGTGCTGTCAGTATTGTGTATTTTCAAACACTGGAGTCATGTGGGAATTCACAGTAGAAACTACCATGAGTAGTAGTCTACTACTTTGGCATTTCAGGGAGTAGCATGGAGCTCTTTTGCACCAGGTTTATCCCAGGGACATTAAATTCTGCATGGAGAAGTTACGGGTCATGTTCATGAAAAGATGATGACTTGTGCTTTCATGTTCAGACTGTTTCCATCTCTCCTTCTAATGACCATTTTCTCCTCTCTTTGGCTTCTTCAGTCTGGGCTGTACCTTATGCGACTTGTTCAGCATTTGAATAAGAGACAGCTGGGAAAAATTCACTTTTGGAAGGGAAAATATAATACAATGGGAATAGGTGGCAGAAAAAAATAGTCATTATTTTGGTCCTGATAACCTGAAACTAGAATCCTGACTTTCCCCCCCTGCCCCGGTTGATCTTTTTAGGAGCAAGCCATAGTAGACAAACTAGTTTTAGCTAGTTTGGGTTACCTAGGGAGAAACAGTGTCAGGAAAAACTTTCTCCATCTTTGCTATGTTAATCCGAGGCTTAGAGATTCACCATGCTTTTGTCACTTTGAAATTCAGTTAATGGAGCAAAGTGAGAGGACCTGCAATCACAATGCTTATGTCTGAGGAGAAGGAGCATAAGGAAGTTTGCAGCTGTACGATTTTGTCAGTATATATCTCTTCTGTTAGCAGCATGGGGAATTTCAAACTGAGAAGTATCTGTTTGGGCAAATTAAGATCATGACAACCCTTCTGCTGCTCCAAGCCATAAAACAAATTCAGTAGTAAGATTCCAACTGCCTTGGAAGGCAGTTTTGGAGGCTTTTTGTTGGCCACTTAATGCAGGCCCCCATGATCACTGTTATAGTCCACAGACACGTGTTGCACAGAAACACACATGCAGTCCTATGTACCCAGAAGGCTCGACTTCTGTGTATTCTGAGTGGCTGCACAAGGGAAGAGATGAATCAAAGTTTTTGCTTTTCCTGTATTAAAGCCCCTGTAGTTCAGAGATGACACAAATTTAGTACCTTTGCAGATTTATGACTCATTCAGAAAGAAGAGCTCCAAAAAGCCTTGCCTCCTATCCTCCCAGTCACCTTTGAACGTAACACAAAAACTATGAAGCCCAGCCCTGTGATATAAGTTGCTTTTCGCAGTTTCTTTTATGGTAGGTCTTTGAGACCTCTGGTGTGGGCCAGGCATCCACCATGTTATCTGCTGTACAAACACAAAGCAGCAAGAGAATTCCTGTAACAGACAGTAATGACCTTAACCCACTGAGAGTGATCACCTGACAGAGACAGAAGGGGCGGCACAATGAAATAGTTGGAGCAGAGGGCATGAATTAGGTCCCTTCCCTTCTAGTAAAACTCAAAAAGAAGTCAGATGATGAATGCGTATCTTAGCTGGTAGAAGAACAGGGGGAGATTTTCCTAATGAAATTAGAGAATTTTCAAAGAAAGATAATTTTAAAATAATTCATTAATTAAAGCCCAGGTCTCATTAGACACAGAAAAAATGATGGATAGATTTTCAGAGATCTTTAGCAACACTTATAAAAATTAAAAAAAACCTCAGTGTGTAATATAAATAGTAATATACACACTGAGTGTCCCAAATACTCCTCAAAGTCTCCAAGTAAAAATACTGGTCTGTGCATATTTACCTGCCTAGCTCACATTTGGACCCTTTTGTGAAGCTGGTTGCAACTGTAGAAAACTGAGCCTCTGGTACATTCTGACAAAGGTGAAACCAGATAACAAAAAATTATACAGTTCAAAATACTGGCCAGCAAATCACTGGTTACTGGTTAGTGAATCCTCAAAGTAGAGTACTGGTGTGGGAATCAATCGCTGAAGAAAATGTCACTTCACTCTTGAGTGCATCTGCAATAAGCACAGATGGCTCATGAACTGGCAAAGTACAGGGCTGTTGGTGATTTGGGAAAGTTGTGGTGGTTGGTAAGCTCTGCTTTTGGGAACCCTGACCAAGCATCTCCCTTTTAGTAATAGCTTTATGGCCATTGTATGGACTATCAGTGTCATTCTGTGAACTACCTGTTAGCACTTTCTTTCTACCATCTAACATAATGAAATTTCTATTTTGTCACAGCATTTCCCAGCTGAAGTGCTTAGACTTCCTTTCAGTGTATGTATTACCCTGCCAGAAAAGGATGCAGCAGGTGGGAAAACCTGTGTTGGAGATTGATGATCTTTTCCTGTATTTACTCTCTCAAGAATCTGGCAAACTTTTCAAAGTGCCTCAATGAGGCTGTTCTGAGTAGCCACCTCTTGTCTTTTCCCAGAACCTGATAGCTTGCCAGCTTCGCTTCCTTCTGCTAGGTTTAACTGGTGATAGCACCAGTGGCTTTTATTCATACTTACATCAAGGGCAGAAGGATCCAGCACGCTGGCATGGCTGGTGAGATTTGCCTGTCACCGGTCAGGTGAGCAGCACTGAATGATTCACTTCCTCTCTCTGCTTTGTCTAATGATAAGTATCTTGGTCTGGACAGGAATACTGTCTTACTTTGTACAGTGCATAACACACAGTCATTGTCTCAGTACCTCTAGGTGATATTTTAATATGGTTCAGAATACATAGGGACTGTAATGTTTCTTTGACTGTAGCCTGTGGCTATGCTACTTTATGTATCCATTCAGTACCCCTTAAGTTACCTACTGTAAGCAATCTTTTAGCAGTCTTTTCATAACCCCATGTACAGATTGCATTTTGACCTTATACATGTAGCCCAGCAAATGTGTATATGAATGCTAACTAGCAGCATCTGGTCAATGTTGTCCCAGATTCATCTCTCACGTGAAAATCAGTCTTTGTATGCCCGGTTTAGCAGGTCTCAAACACTCAGTAAGTAAGAATCATTTTCCTCTACCTGCAAGAATGATGACATGAGTCTCGTTGAGCCTGTAATTGAAGCGGGACAGTGGAAGCATGTGGACTCAGAACTGGCTGAGATTTTCATCTTTTATCATGTAATGTGTAACTGCAGCAAAAGCACAAAACTTTTGTGAGACTTGAGGCAGCTGTGAGAACTGGTAATGTACCATGTTCTGGTTTTGAGAGAACTGTCTGGCTACTGCACTACCGTGACAATTATACTGATACCTTCAAACAGTATAAGTGACATATGATGGCAGAGCTGTTCTGAGCAAAACAACGTAGAAAGATAAAATACAGGTGCCTGAAATTAGATTTGTGATGAGGTGCTTAAGAGGCAACATAAATCCATCATCAAAGAGCAGCTCTGTGGAAGAAAGAGTTTCTTGAATGGTTTGGTGGCAACCTAATGCAACAATGCAAATGAATACACTTAGAAGAATTGGGTTACCTTCTCTTTTTGAATGCGAAGGAAGCAATTAGCAAAAATTTGGCATCCCTTTTTGGGCCATACAGCAAGAGTTCAGAATTTTTTAGTGAAAACTGAAGAAGTTGAGGTATCTGCTGAAGTCTGATCTCCCTGGGGACCATGCCCTCAGGTATCATCAGCTCCTAAGTGCCCCAGGTCTTCTCAAGCATTATGGTATGAGATATTGCTCTTAGCTGTCATTTTTCTTCCTCTTTTATGCCTTTATAAAAAATGCTTCCCTTGACATGCAAGGCCTTGTTCAATCAGTCTGTGATCCACATCTTTCCCAGTGGAGAGGCAGAAATACCCTCTTTGCTTCTCCTCCTCAGTGGCTGCCCAGATAAGCAGGGTGTGCCCAGCAGCTTTGGAAAGGGGTTTGGAATATGTCCTCTCGCTCTCCTCTGTGGTATCCTGGCTCAGTCCCCAGAGATGTAGCATGTCACATTTACTGCTCCTGCTACATCATTTTAGCCACCAGAAAACCTGCATAGTTTAAGGGAAAAAAGCTTTCACCTAAGATGTGAAAAATTATGTCCAGAACAAAAGGTGATGCCCATTCCTTGCCTCTCACCAGAGCTGTAGGGAAAGAACCAAGCTGCAGACTGTATTGTAAGTGAGGAGAGTAAACTCCCCCTTCCTCCTTTCCCAGCCCCAACCCAGCCCCCAATAAGGCTCCATCTATCTGTGAATGGAGTCCCTCTGAGCACGATGCCGAGCCAGAGGAGTGACAGGTGCCTCCTGATATGCCTAAATGAGAAGAACCAATGAGAGGAGCCTACCCAGCTTTTGTTGTCATCTGGCTTTGCTCACGAAAGATGAGTTTGATTGACAGATGCATCAAGGTTCACAGTTTATTGGTTTTTGCAAAAGAGCCAGATCTGCCAATTTAGACAGGGGAGTGACACAAAACTTTCCATCTAAATGGACTAATTTTACCACAGGGAATTCCCAGGCAGAGTGCGCCAAGGCAGGCGCAGTCCTGTTTTATTTTTTAACAAGGACTGAATGACAAATATAAACGACAGTTCTGGGCTGACGGAACATCAGCATTTGACACTTCACAGGGGAGCGGTGAAATAAACAATAGGCAGAGAAATTGAATTAGAATCAGATGAGAGTCAGCTAGAGAGGGAGAGGAGGGCCTGATTCTCTACCAAATCATTTATAAAAGAGCAAACTGAATACTAAGTAGGTATAACATGCTCATATCCTGGTTTATTAGCAAATTTACCCTACTAGGGTATTACACTTGCATGATGCAAATGGAGCGCTAGATAAAGGTGGGTGGTAGGGGAGACCAGTGCACAGGCAGTGGGAACGTATGAGGGGTTTCTGTTCGTGGGGTTGCAAACCTCTTGTGATCATCTTACCCTGTGTTACTAACAGACTCTACAAAGTTAGAGTCCAAAAAGTATGACAAGTTAATTTAATTTATCTCGTGCTCCCTCTGGCACATTGCCTGGAGAGTTCTGTCCAGTCTTCCTGTATTATGGCACTTCCTAACTTTTGGGTACCCAGCCTTGGCTCAGTTCTTTTACTGCTATTTTTTTCACAAGGACTTTTCAGTTTAAAACCGGCACTCCTTGACATTTAAGGAGAATGAGTCTGTGCAGAATCTCTCCGGGACTTCTGAGTGTGGACTGTGTCTGCTTGAGATAAAAGGTTGTCTCAGCTGATAGTGTTGGCAAGCTATCCTGTTTCTACTCAGCTTTAACAGGGGGATAGGGTACATAAACTTTCCTGATTGGTTAGACAGTTAACTGTTAGCTAGACATTGCTTGGTAGGAATTTGGATTCCTGGATTTTATGTCATGCTCTGAGATTTGAAGCATATCTGGAGAAGTGATTTTTCAGTCTTTTTCTATTAGCAAACAGTAAGAACAAAAAGCAATCCATAGAAGAATTGCTGCCAGTATGGTGCATCTAGGTACATAAGCTCACTTTCCACAGTTTATATTAAAAACACTTCCCTTAAAAAAAAACAAACTAGAGATGTTAAAAACATAAGTTAAAAACTACCAGTCTTGATGTTAGAGAAAGGGGGATAAAAATAAGGGGCTTCAGATGGATTTACTTGTAAATGATGATCTGATTTTCATATATGAGTCTGAAAAGTGCATAAATGGAAGCTGCCCTATTAGCTCTGTGCTACAACTAACCATTGCTAGTGTACTAAGGAGATGCCAAATGCAAGTCTGTAGTTAAAACTGCATTCTGATGGATGCTGATGTGAAGGAAAAATGCTTCCTTCTTCGGTACACAGAGGTACTGTATCTCTGTGAAATTTCACACTGTTTGGTCTTGCACCCTTTGGGTTTTCTGTGTAGGTTTTCATTGCCTTCCTTTTCGAAGAGTTCAACAGGGTGTGTTGAAATTGGTCTCATGCCAAAAGTCATTATTTTTGTAATATTTCATTGTCAGTGTGCCTCTTTAAAACAGAATCATTCATCTCATTTTGAACTCTCACAGAGGCAAAGCCAGAGTAATTGTGATGCAAATAGTATGTTTCAAAAGGAGACAATTTAGAAGCAGAGCCATTTTTGCTGTATTTCATAATGGAAATTTTATCCTTCAGCGAAGACTACCTCATAGTTCTTTGTGAAACCATGTGTTGTGTTAAGATGGTCCCTTACAGTTTTTTCCATGGAATGGAAGCAACAGGCAGTTTCAGTTTCACCTGGTCAGCATATAGCTACAAACTGTGGCAGCAGCAAGTTAGGCTGCCTGTATTAAAGATGGGTGTTGCCTCTCTCTTGAAAGCTGGTCTTCCTGTCAGTAGTAAAGGGGACAGTTGGATCTTCTGAATGTCTGGGGAAAGGGCATGCGTGGAGAAGCAAATAGTGCCTGAGCAGGGAATGTGGGGTGCAGGATGGTCCCTTCCGTATGTATAACAAAGATCATGGGAGGGTTTATACTGAGATGATAGGTGACAGAGAGGGAGGAAGAGGGATTACAGATAATCCATGTCTGTAATGAAGGGCAGTGCTGAGGTCTGGACAACTGGCAAGGCACTGAACAGGGTCTTGAAGGAAAGGGCAGAAGAGGTGTCAGGAGGCAGAGGTTGCAAGAAGCACCCAGGGCTGACAAGGAGAGTTCTCTTGCTACAGGGATAAGGAACAGTGAAAAAAAGGTCCTTTCAAAGCAGGTACTTTGGAATGAATTTGCAGGTAGAGTTTTGAGACTGAAATGATCAAACATGCTGTGGATGCTCCCACCAAGATGTCACACAGCAGAGGACAGGAAAAATAACCAAGTCTTTGACAAGCTTTGGTATCAGACCAGATCTGTCAGCCTTGACAGGAGAT
Organism: Chloroceryle aenea; assembly: GCA_013399075.1. NCBI lineage: Eukaryota > Metazoa > Chordata > Aves > Coraciiformes > Cerylidae > Chloroceryle > Chloroceryle aenea. The sequence continues at coordinate 86,146 of VWZY01000770.1, read as the reverse complement.
ATGGGGCCATTTCTAGGTCTTGTGACACTTCAGCTGCTTCTGAAAGCACTAGACCACAGGGTCCCTGCGATGTGGCGAGAGACTCACTTTTCACTAAAAGAAGTGAGTTTCTGACTCTCACAGTGGAAGAGTCACAATTAATAACATAGCTATAGATGTCTTGAGAACACTAAAATTAGAAGTCAAATAAAAGCTCTTTTGTTTTTATTTTATATACATGTATATAAATATACATATATACAAAATGGTACCTGATGTTATACACAAATGACATGATTTCCAGTCAGTCTTGTGATTTTTGTGTGTCCCTCGTTCATGATTTTTGAGTATGAGAGTCGGGCAATACAGGCTCTAGCAAACATCCTTTGTTTTACTGCAGGCAGCTCCTGGATCGTGTAAGTTGACTGTCCTGAGGACATTCCCTGCTTTTTTTATAAAGTGGAGGAGAATTTATATACCATTTACTATGCATGCCTTCATTAACTGCTACTTGTTTAGTGGCCTTATACTTCCCTTAATATTTTAAGATACTTTCTGTTGGATGCAATTATTATTGTGTAGCTTTACTAGATGATTGTTTTCAGCATCAATTTTTTCCTTTAAAGCGTTGGTGCTGTGTTTGCTGTTCTTCCATTTTTGCCATCCCCCAGGTCCTTAGTTTTCCAGTATTGATTGTGTGTCCAGTAAATTCATATACTGCTTCAATTAATACCTTCAGATATGTATTCTCTTTCCTTGCCTATGCCTCTCTAAAGAACTTATTTGTAAAGAAGGTTGTCATAATCTCAGAATGTTGAAACTTTTCTTTATTTTTCTTGTCAGAGTAATTGTAAAGAGGATTTCTTTACTTAGCGTTGCATAATCTCTTACAATATCATTTTCCTCATTAGGAGACAGACTGTGGTGCTCTTTTCAGTTTTATCACAAAACATTTTCACACTGAGAATTCCATTGATTATGCAGGATTATTAAAGGAACATAATACTAGTTGGAATGGTAGGATTAGCTCTTTCATGCAAGTATGTCTTTTTGTAAGATATATAAGAAGTTGCAAAAGTTTTGCTATAGTTCTACTATCAGTTATGGGGACTTACGCAGGAATGTCAGGGTGCAGCTCTCTGGGGTCCATTAATTGCAGTACAAATGAGATGATCTTGTTAGCGTCTCAATTTTTCTTCTAATTTTATTTTACAAGGTTTGGGTTTTTTGTTTTTTTTTTTTTTTTTTTTTTTTTTTTTTTTCATCTTTTTTTTTTTTTGTGGCACATCTGTCTATTGATTCTTAGCCTGTCTTTCACCTCTGACAGTGAATTAGTAATTTCCTTTGATTCCAGTCAGTTTAACATTCAGGATCTCGTCTGTTAATCCACTGTTTTATTCTTATCACCTAGACTTTGGTAGAGAAAAATAATTCTGGTACATAAAAGATTTCAGAATTTTGGAATCTAGTTTTGCTCTGATTTCGAGCACAAGCCCTATTACTGCATCACATCCCAGGCTTGTCTGTCTTGCAAGCAGCAGACCCTGGAAACCTGGGGTGTCTGACTTCAAGATAGTTGCCAGGCAGTTTTGCTGCAGTGTTGTGAAAACCGAATAGCTTTTACAGACTCTTTGGATTTCAACAGATTGACTTTCACTTATGGAAGATGCCCTGCTGGAGGATTTTCAGCCTATTCTACTAGTACTGCAAGGGAAAAATATAAACTGAATAAATGGAAATATTTTAACTCTCTGATGGGCAAAAGCTTCATGAAACCAGTTGATTTCATGACAACACTTCTGTGCAGGCTTTCCTTAAGATACACACGCTGCAGCAGAATGTGACCCACTGGCTTTCATGAGCTGTTGTGAAAATATTTTAAAATTACTAAAAATTGTAGAAGCAAAATTGATTTAGCCTAGCCTGACTTCTTGCTACATTTTCACTCTGCCTCTGTGACCTTAAACTGCATCTGACTTCCTGGAGAATTAATGCTTGACTGAGGAAAAATTGAGTGAATACCTCAGTATTTGGTATGTTTATAGCACACCTTAATATAATGCCTAGCTCTTTGTTAGGTGAACAATGAATAGCTTGGAGAATGGGTTATTAATGACTTTGCATTTGGTTTTGCCCCCTGGTTGACCAAGACAGATAGAGATTAAGAGAGAGCAAGTTATAATAAAACATCAGACTAATAGAATTCCTCTCATGAAGTTAAACCCAGAGTAGCAGAGAAGTGAGGGTAAGACCTGAGAGCTGTCAGCAATCCTCCATTTACTGAGACATCTAACACAGCCCCCCCAGTGCTCTGATGGAGCATCAGGGCTGATTCTGGAAGGCTTAAAATCCTCCCAAAGGCATGCTGAGCAGGTGTTGCTTATCCCCATTTGGGGCTATGAGGAAACAGTGGCAGAGGGAAAGAGGACTCTGGGTTACCCCACATCTTTCTGATGTTGCGGCTACCCAACATCATTTTGATTTCCTGAACTACCTAGGGACACCTGATGTTATGGATCATTGGGAATCAATTGAAAGAGATCAATAGAAGAGAGAGTCCTGCTGGCAATGAATAGGAGCGAGGTGGTGACTGGTTGGGGCTCAGAGGCTGAATTATAGTGTAGGGTGTTGCAAGCATGTGCAGTGCCTTCCATCACATGGCGTGGTGGTTGTTAGCAATCATGGTGGTGTTTACATTGTGCCCAAAGGGTGATAGGTGCAACAAATGAAATATCCTGGAGACCTCAAGGGGAATCCACTGGAGAGAGAAGCAGTGGTGGGGTGAGGGGAGAGGGGAAGAGAGAAAAGGAGAAACAAGCCAGAAGCCACAAAAATGACATACCAAAAAAAAAAAAATTGTTTTTATTTCTCATGTGCACAAAAATTGAAAAGAAAAGAGTCAAACAGAACTGAAGCGATGAGGAAAAGCCAAGAGTGGCTGCAGCAGCCTAGAATGGATATGACCCTGCACTGGCCCCATCCCCTCCTCAGTCTTGTATCTAGCTTAGCCTGGAGACAATCAGCAGAGCTGCTTAGGGCTGGATTTGTCATCAATTCTGTAATGGTCATTGTTCGGTGCCTCCTTCCTGCTTTGTGAGTGTCCCTCAGAAGCCCTCATTCTGCCAGTGCCAAAAGGGGCAGCAATAATTCTTATTTCTTTTCCCAGAGGGGTGCTTTTCCTTAGGGACAAAAGAGTGGGTTTTTTTCCAGCAGTTCACCAAACCAAAATTTCCTCTAGGAAAATGTTCATTTGCATATATAATCATATACTCAAGAGGAGAAAGAGGTGTGGGTTTTTTTGTTTTCCTTTTGTTGCTTGTTTAACATCCTCACGTTCACGTTGTGATTAATTCTGATTAATTCTTACTCTGAATTTGAAACATTGCTACTGATGGGCCAGAAAACATGCAGATTTCTCTGCTTCCACAGCAGGCTCATTGCCACCAACCATTCCCAACTGATTTATAGGTTATAAGGGTGCCACCTTTAATGCATCTGCCCCGTGCAACCCTCCCCCCATCTTGCCCCATATTCCAGTGGGCCAAAAGGATGTGGGAGCTTCAGAGAACAGGACTCAGAAGTGCTACCCAGTTTTAAATGCCATGGTCCCTGTTGTTTCCAGCAAGCATAGCATTTGAGAACTCATGAGATTCTTTCCCTGTGAAAAAGTGGTGACAGGCGGAGATCCAGTCACACAACATTTCTGCTTGGTCCGCTAGATAAAGCAAATGTAGCAGCAGTGCTAAAAATGATAGGAGAAGAAAGAAGTGAAGGGAGAGCTAAGAAAGAAGAATAAAGAAATGAAGAATGATATATGAGAAAAAGGAAAAGAGATATATGTATTGGAAATATTAATTATTATTCAGAATAATACTTAACACTTTGATTGAAGTTTCTTTCCAGGATCTCAAAGCACTGAGACAGTGCTAATTAAGCTCTGCAGTCCCCCTGTCAACTAGGAACTGTTGTTATTCCCATTTTACAGAAGATTGGAATTGAGGCATAGGGGGCAAATAGGACTTGACAAAGGTTCTCTAGTGCCACGAGGAGAACTGAGGAGTTTGAGGTCCAGGGTATCTGCTCTCATATCAGTAATGCTGTTCCCTCTCTGGATAGAAAAGTGCATTGGGAGTGAAGAATAATAAAAGAGAGGGATAGAAATGGAGTGGAAAGAGGGTGTGAGAAAGAAATGGGAGAAAGGGAAGAAAAGTGGAATGGAGGAGAGAGGTGTGAGTCATAGACTTCACTGGATTTTGCATAGTGATTTCTTCCTCCAATTCTTTTTCATTTTTTCCTGTAAAAAGTTTTAAAAGAAAAATGAAAGAAAAAAAAAAATTCCACCTAAAACAAAGCAACTGTTGGCCTGTTGGGGAAGGGGTCCTTCCAAGGTTTGGCTGTTCCCTCAGGTTCTGGATTTGTGCTGTGCTTTATTGAACACATCGTTTTGTTTTCAGTGAGCACAACAAGACTTGCACAGTACAGACAGCGTGTTCCTTATCTACAGGATGAGACGAGGCTGTTTTAATAACTACCATGATGAAGATGGAGATGAACTTATATACAAGAGGAATTGCCTTCACATTACACACATTATCTTCCTACAAAGCAGCAATTGTTTTTGCAAATAACATAATATTAAATAATTGGTAGAATTTTTGCGTTTCCTGCATAGTCCAGTCTAATGGAATCTATATGAATATTGATGGTTTTCTTCTGTATAATATCACCACATAAATCCCCATGGCAGCTACTAGACTTCACCTATAATACTGCTTTACAATGCATCCACCGACTGTAAATCAAAACAACCAACACAAGAAACTCTTTGGCAAATGTAATTCAGTACATTCGCATGGGGGTCTACAGATGGTGGTGGAAGAGGATTAGACTGCCCGGTCTGTTGCATAATTCTGCTTTCCTTTTAATTTTCCTGGTCAAACTACATGCCATACTTACGAACTTTCCAGACCAATCCAGTGCCTAGTGGAAATCCTTTTTTATCAGTGGAGTTACACCAACAATGGATTTGGCCCTCTGAGGGGTCAAATCAAGCTAGCCATGAGTGAGCCAACCAAATCCTACCTTCATATCCCAGCTTGTGTCTCAAGTTTGTCAAAACAACATCATAAAAATAAGCATTTATGAGCTGCTACCTTCTCTTGAGGTGGTCTCTGGACTGCAGGTTGCCAAGTGTGAGGCGTGACAGTCTCATTTGCTCTAGCCTCCCTGGGAAGTTCTCCTTTCTGGTCCTGGGATTTACTGCCTCTGTCCTGACCACCTGCTGAGTGAAACTGGGTGGTGCACAAGTAGAGCAAAGGCTGTACTGAGAGACTAAAAAGGACACTTTACTAATAGGGTCCAGCATCTATCTCGTGTTTGTGGAGGAAAACAGAAGAAGTGTTGAAAGTAAATTTCTGGAAATTATTCAGAATTTTCTTCTCATACAGAACAAGATGAGATAACGGGCCAAATTCTGGTCTCGGTGACAGTGTAACAACTCTGCTGTGTGCAGCAGATTACTCAGAGGTAAAATGTGCAGAATGACACTTTTAATAGATTAGGAGTAACCTCTGATTTTATTCTGTACAGGAACAGATTTTAGCTCTATATCTTCAATGTAAACACCCCCCCCCAAATACCCTTCTTATTTGGGTACCCCGTAAAGAAGACACAGACCTATAATCAGCTAGAGCCATGCAAGGGCTAAAAGTGTTAGATGAAAGGGGCCTTTGGGATCAACACAGCTGTTTACTGATGATGGATTTCATACAAACAAGTTAAACTTGGAGACAGAATACCGAGTCCACAACCACATCTCCTCTGAGGCTTGGAACTTTGGATTTTATACACATGGTGGGCTGTACAGATTGCTCCGCTGTTCACTTTTATGCCCTTCAGGGTTTGATTCTCAATCCTGTCTTTGTCCATGGACAGTAGCCCATGAGTTTTATCCGAAACCTCTCTATAAACAATAAGGATCTACTTTGGCAGGCTTGATGCCCTGGGGACAGGCTGTAGCTGCCTTCATGTTTTCTTGAGTATTTTTTTAGGAAGTGTCAGTGCAAGGAACAGTTTATGAGTTTGCTGACGATACAGAAGTAATAAGCATTTCTATTGACAGTTAGCCTTTTGCAGAACAGTGTTTACCAGTCACTTGGGAACCAAAAAGAGCAGAGAATCCCTAGAGAATCAACAGGTGAGCATTTGGGATAAGGAGTAAATATTAGGGTGCACAATATAGGATGGAAGATGAAAAGATGGGGCTGAATGTTGGGACTGGCTGGTAGTATGCAGGCATATGGTTTGAATGGAGGTCTATAAATTAGTAGATGTATGAGCAGATGGACTGGGAATCAAAGGGGGGCCCATATAGCAGGGCTGCAGTGGTTAGGAAATTAGGTGTTGGCCACAGATAACGAGGCTGTTGTCACTGGCAGTGGGAATCTGGAGAATGCATGTTGGGCATATCTAAAATTGTGAAAGTTGGGATGTGGGTGAACTGATGTCATCACAGGTACAGGGGTTAAGGTAAAAGGAGTAGAGGCTAAGGGCTAGGGAACCAAGCAATAATCCCAGCCAATCCTGAATTTGTCCATCTCAGTCTCAGCTGTCCAAAGGGCAATCAGATGGGCCCACATGAAGCCCCACACTTTCCACCACACGGCGCAGTTAGAGCGCAGCTGGGCTTGTTTTCTTTGTTTGCCAACCAGTGACATGGAAAACGTTTGTTGACTCAAGAGTGTTTTTTTTGTCGACTGATGTGTTTGGTAACTTTGTCAGATGTGACTTGTCCACACTGCTCCCCAGAGATGGGATTTGGGAAAGGGGGAGGAGGCGACAGGGGTGGGGTGGAGCTGGCATCCAATCCTTTCCAATACCACCATCCCATTGTAGTGCAAAACAGAAAGGAAATAAAACCCTAGAGTGAAAGAGGAGCATCAAACGTCAGAGGAACTCGTCTCCTGTTCAGGTGGCAAGGAGGGATGGGACTTGGAGTTTTATTTTTGTAGGGTTTTTTAATTATTATTTTGGTTTTTTTTGTTGTTTTTGTTTGCTTGGGTTTTTTAGAAAATTGGGGATTTGTTCTTTTTTTTTTCCTTTTTACAGACCTTCATGACAAAGCATAAAAACACAGTTATATTTATATATCTATTTATATATTTCTTCATTTCGTCGGTTGGTTTGTAAATGTTGCTCCATCCTCCTGTCTGAGCTGATTGTGTGTCACAGAAATTGTGGGTGTATGTGTGAGGTTCCTCCCAGCTCTGGCCTGCAAAGTCACCATGTCTGGTGCAGCCAACTATGCGGGAAGCCATGCTGGAGAGTGGGGGTGAGGTGCACAGAGAACCCCTTGTGGGGTGGAGATAGTTACTTGGTCCTTCTCTTCATTGCTAGATGGGCCAGGTCTCTGTACTGCCATCTCTGCTCTAGCCAGGCTGTTCCCTCTGTCCTGGGAAACAGGGTGAGCATCACAGGTTACACATGTTGAAGAGTCCACCACAGCAGAGTGTATCTTTGGGGAACAGTGTTTCATAAGTGGTGTTCTCCCCTGCTTTCCCTGGCCCTTACCAGTCCCAGAAGAAGGGGATCCTGTAAGGCAATGGTTGCCAGCTGCATTGCTTCCTGGTCCCCTTGAAGTCCTGGAAGCCAGGGGGACTTTGTGTGGCCGAGCTTTGCCCAGAGGTGGTGGAGGGCTCCTGCAGGAGATGCCACTTGGCTGCAGGCTCTTCCCGGAGTGGGGGGAGCAGTCGGGGCTGAGAGCAGGGGGAGGGCAGGGGGTCTCAGTCTCGGGTGGTGAGCGCTTGGTCTGGCACCTTCGTGGTGAAGAGGAAGGAACTGGACTGTGGGGAGGAACGGAGAAGGTCTCTTCACCCTTCCCAGGGAAGGAGGGAGGTGATCAGACAGGTACAATGTGGAGGCCTAAGCTGTCGCCCTGCAGTTTCATGTG
>VWZY01000770.1:53797-78051 GCA_013399075.1 Chloroceryle aenea | reverse complement strand
TCAAACAAAGAAAAGAAACAAAGGATAACTCAAAAGGAAAGGAAGAAAAGAAAAGGAACCTAAGGGATGAACCTGGGGACTCAGCTCTTAATGGGATTAGGGAAGGGCAATCCGTGGAATCCAGACAAGGGCTGTGTTTCAGCGGAGGGATGCTACTGTGGCCTCTGTCTCTGAAGCCCCTCTACAGCAAGGAGATCCTTTTGCTCCTTTTGACCATCAGTATGTTGCCAAGAGGGGAGCCTGTGAGCACTGCAGCCCAAGTACACTGCACCTGGTCTGCGACCACAAGGAAAGTGTCAGGGCCAGATGTTCTGAGCATACCTGCCAAAGTATAATGAGTCACTTTTAAAACCAGGAGGGGAGCACTGAAACAAAATTACACTGGTTTATTGCTTGGGATTTTGGACGTATTTGGTGTGAAAGTGCTCTAGATGGTTATTGAATGTGTGTTAAATAGTGATTGATTGACTGATTGATTATTAAGATCACATTTACTGAGGTTTAACAACACTGGAGTAAAATGTGCATCTATTATCCAGTTGTTAAACCTCAGTAAATACGTAGGCAATAATAACAGCTGATTTATTTTACATGTAATAAATCTCTTCCTATTCCCTTTCAAAGAAATGTTGTGTTAGAAGATACAGTTTTATGGGAGGGTTTTTCCCCTCTGAATAAAAACACCACTATTTCTGGGCTTATTAGTCACTGGAGATGGATATACCCCTTCAAAAAACCTGCTTTTTTAAACCTAGTGATGCAGCCTGTCTCCTACTCTGGACACTATCCCAACTGGTCTGGTAGGAAGAACTTTTATGGGATTTCCAGATCCCTAGGCAATGATTCTGGGTTTAGTCCGGGAGAGGAGTGAAACCTCATCTGGATTTTTAATCAGACCTTGAATGGATGCTGATTGCAGCCTGAGAGAGTAGCAGATCCTGAATTTAAGTTTTGATCTTATCTGGAATAAACTGTGGATGCAGCCTGTGGAGAAGCCAGAGTGTAACTGGAGTTCTGAACCATCTCATGAAAGAGAAGTCAGCTGCAGAACAGATACAAAACACATGTGAGGTATATACTCATCTAGACACTGGACTGAAAAGTGAGGAAAAGGCCTCTCACCTACCCCAATACTTGAAAACCCTATGCAGAAACAAAACAAAAAGAAAACAAAAGAGACAAACAGAAGGAGCGCGAGGCTGGGGGTGTGCTGTGGGAAAGAGGTACTCACTTAGTAATGCAGGGTTGCTGAACCGCCAGGCCTCATTGTAGGTTGTGTACTGAGGGTGGCTGTAGGGGTTCCCTGAGAACTCGCTCCCTGGAGGAAATCAAGGAAGGTGTGAAACAATTAGGAATGAAAATACACATCTGCTATTCCGTCAAGCCAGTGTTCATGCTGGATACATATGCCAGCAGGAAAACTAGTGTATGCAGCTTCCTTGCCCAGCTGGGACTGTGCCCTTCAGGAGCAGTGTTTCTAGTGTTTGTTCAGCACAATGTTGCTACTCTGTACAATTAAAAATCATAAGATTGACCTCTTCTGTATCAAGAAATTTGTTTAAAATAATGAAATTCAATAACACACACAAAAAAAACCCCAAAACCCACAACAAAAAAGCCTGGCTTATTTTTTGTTGCCTTCTAATTCTCAGTCTGCGGTAGGATTGCATATGCAATCTTTTTCTGCAATTAATGTTCAGCTTTCTTTTAAATAAAATCTGAGGTTCTCTAATAATGTCAAGGCAGCATGCATGGGAACTTGACAGGACAAGCTTACAATAAACTCATTGGAACTAGTAGTGCTGTTGATGGCAATACGGGTGGCTAAGTTTTGTTCATAGGGTACTGAGGGTGATCATGTATTTGTGGAGAAGAGTATCATTCAGTTTTGGAAATGTTCTCAGAGCAAGGTGGGCTTAAATATAAAACAAAATGGAAAACATGGATCACTCTTTCCTATTTTGTATGATGGTGTTAGAAAAGTGTTTCATACTTAATTAACCCCACCTTTATGTTTAATGAGTGAGTTAAAAAGAAAACTTGCTGTATTCCAATTCCAGAAGATAATTTTCTAATGATTAGCACTTTAGGTACTATTCTGAATCTAAAACACAAGCTGGGCTACAGCTCCCCTTTTTCACATTCAGTAAAATGGGCCCAAACTGAAATGCCTTTGAGCTTTGTGATCTAGTAAACTGACCCAAGATCTAAACGTTGCACAGTCTTTTTTAATATTCAGTTTTATTGTGCATAAGGAGCTGAGTATTTGATAACTGAATAGGTATGTTGCTGCATTCAAAATAAATAAATCTCCCAGAACTTAAAAATGTATGATTCTGTTCTGTAAAAACATGCCATTATCTGATCTTAACCTGAATTTAATGCAATACCAACAGACTGGGGACAATTAGTGCCATCTGAAAGGCATTATGCACTAAGACAGTGAAAGAACAGCGTGACTATTAGCTCTGGTCTGCTTTGAGGCAGAGGTGGAGTTGTTACAACTAAAGTGTTTGAAAAGCACCTGGGGTTCCTGCTAGATACCATGGAATAGGGAAAGAAGGCACTGCAAGATGTGCTGGATGCCTGTGATGCAATTACCAAATAAATGTCAATTAATTATACTGTAATCTCTGCAAATCTCCTCTCACTGGAGAGTTAAAGCCAAAATCACAGATTCTCCAGTAGTGGAAATGAAGTCTGTTGAAGTCAGGGGATTTGCACTGGTTCAAACTTGAGGAGAATCTGTCTAGCCAGGTTTTTTAAAAACAGGATAATAAACAAAGTCATCAGTATGAAAATGTGTATGTATCAAAATCAAACACCCAAAGCAATTTTAGTCTCAGTCTCATAGGGGCATAGAATAGTTTTTACTTTCAACATCAAACCCTATTTTGTGTGACAGATCTTGCTAAATATAATGATAATAACTCAGCGTATTTCTGTGTCTAGAAACATCCTGCACTGAAATTCCTGACAGCTAGTTGGAAGGAATAGGTGAAGCCTGCTAAGCTGAGCACGATGCTATGGAATAGGCTATAAAGGTAAAAAGCAATGCATAGGCCAGATTTCTCTCTACTGAAGTTACTTATCTATGGGATATACTGGAATGGGTTTGCCTCCCAAAGAAGGAAAACAATTATCCAGATGAGAATTTCTGCTTTTAAATGTCTCATGTAAACATCACTTCTCTGCATGGAGAGAAGTTCTGATATTTCAAGGCTTCTCTCCCACCTTCTTCTGAGTTGTCACTGTAAACTGTTTATAGTGTTCCTAAAGCACGGGTTAAGTAGAGGAAAAAGCCCCAGCTATGGAGCTGGGGAAAGGAGGGAGGGCAGCCACTGGAAACAGTGTTTATTGACGAGGAGTGAAAGCATGCATGGAGCAGGATAATGAGCTTTTGAGCTCAACTGTGACCAAGAGGAACTGAGCTATCGCCTTCCCCGATCACTAATGAAACAAGTGTAATTTCCTCATCAACATTGGATTCTGTTTAACGACTCCCTGCCGCTGCCATCAGCAGCCCTTTGCAGGCGCTGCTCTGTGTAAACTGCCGTTCCCTTCAGTGGATGCTCCCTTCACCAAAACAGTCTGCAGAAACTCGATGGCCTTTCTGGGAAAGAGGAAGAATGGAGGTGCAGGGATCAAAGGTGCTCTGTTACCTGTGCAGGTAACAGCTCTTAGATAGATAGGTTAAGTGTAGCACAATACCTGATTTGTCCTTCTGTGAGTGACTAACCCCTGTTTTTTTCAAGTGAGTGCTCAGGCTTTCATCCGCATCTGCAGCCTGAGACCTGAAGTTTCAGGCAAGGGCAAATGCAGGATATGTATCTTACCACATCATCCACATAAGAGATACTTGCATGCATGACTGACCATGATGCATGGTTATACTACTACTGGAGACAAGCTCTTCTCTAGATTGCACAAGCAGGAGTCTAGTGAAAGGTTGTCACATATAGAACAGAGCAGCTTTGGTTAGCACTGGTCAAACAATCTTCTCAGAAACAGTTTTCCACTGGAAAATGCTGTCTCATTGAAATGGAAATGTTTTGCATGAGCTTGTCAGTGTCGGTAGAGTTTGGGAAGGAAAAGTTCCGAAATGATTGCAGATTGAAACAAAGATTATGTTTCAACTTTCTTGGTTTATTTCATTTTGCCTTTCTCATCTCATTTAATTTCCTTTCAATTCTTTTATTATTTTAATATGCCTTGACATCTAGAACATGTTGACGTTATTGAAATGTTTCATCCTGATGTTTGCAAATTGAAATATTTCAAGATTCTCACTCCTCATACCAATGCAAGATGAAAACAAATGTCAAAAAATCAGTGTCCTGCACGGGTTGGAAATTCTGGTTTCTGACCAGTTCTATTTTTAGCTCTTCACCTTTGTTTAGAGAAGACAGAACCTCTTTCTCATATTCAGTCATCTAGACAATAAGGTGTGTTTGTGTGTCAATATGTTTCTTAAAGATACTCCCTAAGTGGTTAACTTGCTGGCTTCTTGTTTCCAGTGTAGTTAAAGCAGTAACTCCTGATCTTTCTTGGCCTGGGGGCATGTTGGCAATATCATATTTGTTTTCTCTGCTCAACCTGGACTCATTGCAAGCAAACATAGAGGATCAATCTCATGAGGCCCATATTCTGTGCAATCTGTGCTCTGGGAACCTTTACTAACAGCATTTCTTGGTATCTGTATTTAAATCTTGGCACATTTAGTCTTCTAATGCAGAAACCATGAGGCATGAAGTGAGCCTAGCAGGTGGCAGGTTCAGAACAAATAAGGGAAGTAGATATCACAGAATACGTAGTTAAGCTACACAACTTCTTGCCATAGGTTGCTGCAGATGTTAAAGGCTTATATGGGTTCAGAAGACATTGTTTAAGTTTGTGGAGGGGAAACCTATCGAGGGTGTTTAATATTAAACAGAAAGACACTAAGTCTGGTTTAGGAAGTCTTCTGAGATGCAACTTGATGGAGGCTGGGAGACCTTTTGAGAAAGTACAGATACATGTTTGCTCTACTCTTAAAACCTTCCTCAAGTATTCACTTCTGGCCCCTCACAGAGAGTAGTGGCCACAGAGATCTGCAGTGTGCCCATTAAAACCAAATCTTATGTTCCTTCCCAGGAAGCCTCTTTATCTCCAGCTTGTTGGCTTCAGTCACACTAGAAGACAGGAATAGAAGGGCTGCCAGACTGGGTCTGACCAGTGGGGTATGACTGAAACAGCCAGAACTCTAGGCTTTGTGGAAAGAAGCAGTAACTACTGCAGGATGCCCAAATAGGCCACTGGAAAAACTTCCTCTAATTGTACGCTGACATCAGATTTAATGTATTCATTTGACTTGATTTTTTTTTTCTTTGAAGTATAATTCAAATTTTTTATTGTCCTGTTCCTAATTTTTTTTGGGGGGGGGGGGGGTTGGTATTTGTGTGGTTTTGGGGACAACACTGTCTTAGGGATATGTACCATCTATATCAAGGAGCTGAAGTGCCTTTTTCTTGGATAAGTGACTCCTATAATTAGTGGTCTTAAAATTTTTGTTCCAATCTAGATGTCAGTATCATCCTATTGATGAGGATGTTAAACTTACATAGCAGTTACTGAACAGTTGAGAAGTTGAGAACAGTTAGAAGTTGAGAAGAGCCTGTTTTTTAGAAGTACTTATTCAAAGAGACAGCTATTTTGGTGTTATTAATCATTTCTACATGCCATGACCTTCTATGAGTTTTTACATATAACTGATTTAAATATTGACAACTGAGTCTACCTACTGTTACTCTGTGTGGGTTTTAAATTGATTTATATTGTCTTAGTGCTTCTGTGATTCTGGAGCCAAACCAGTTCCACGACAATTTAGTGTAAAAGGAGATGCACTAAAATTTTCCAACTCTGAACCACCCCGAATGTTCAGCAAGCTAGTCAGCTGCACCAAGAGACTAAAGTAGGGGTGAGGAGGGGACCAATCCACTATCTTTTCCTGATCTAAAAGTCAATCACATCATCTTCATAGCATGGCCCAAGATTTTGTTGTGCCTTAGGATCATAAGCAGTAGGCAGCTTGGGAATGCGACCATAGGCATTAGCCAGTACTTCATGGTATATAAACAGTGATTTGTCATTTAAAGATGTTAAGACATTGACCTGCAAACATTTCCTATCAGTCCTATTTTCACTGTCCTCCCTGCAGTGTATGTTCATTTAGCTAGCTGTTCCAAGGTTTGGATGAGGGTTAAGTCAGGCTTTTCACTTATAAGCCCTGGAAAATCATTTTGTAGTGATTTAAGATCTTTCTATTCTCAGCTTTCTGCTGCTTCAGTTCTGGAATCATCTTTTCCATAGTAAAGGTTGCAGAATGGACTGCATACCTGCTCATTAGCCTTCATGACTAACAATCCAGGGCAGTGACATAAACAGAAATCAGTGGCAGAAGTTCTGACCTACCATGGCTAAGAAATGAAAATCCTGCCTCTTCTTTTATCTGCTAGGGACAACTGTCATCAGAGGAGTGGGGAATAAAGCCTGGAGTAATAAACTCCTCAGCACCCTAGGCTAAATGCCAAGAGAAGTTATTTCTCCAATGGATTGGGTAGTAAAGAAACAGTTTGCCTTTGGATGTACAATTAAGTAGGTAATTTTCCTGGACTGGAGGCACCATCTTACAAGCAGGAGGGTGGGTAGGCAGTTGGTTGCTGAAAGTGAATAGTTAGTTTCTCCTGAAATGCTGTTAATCTTTGATGAGTTCTTAGCTAGTTTAGGCTGTGGACAGTAGATCTCCAAAACTGGCAGGTATTAAATGATCATTGATGATTTTCAGTTTGATGCCCTGGCCTTAGATAGAAGGTAAGTTGTTAGCCTAAGTTAGTAGATAGCTGAATATCCTGAGCCATGAGCAGTACATAATAATCTGCACGGGTCATTGGAAAATAATTGCGTTAGTTAATGAATACTAAGGTTAATTAATTACCAATTAATTGCCACAGATTATAGATAGCTAGTTGCCCATAGCAGCAGTGAATCAGTTACTAGAGGGAGATACATTACAAAAAGGATTGTTAGCTGTGTTGGTTATAGGCACCTGACAATTTCTTTATGAAAAGAATACCCCTTAATATCATCAAAGAGATAGCAAATCCAACTGTGAAATCTCTTCCAGTGCTAGTATACCATTCGAATGTGTGTGCACCATTACTGAAGTGTGGGGGCGACTTACCAGGAACCATTCCTGCCAGAGTTGAGGTTGGGTAGCTGCCTTGTCCAGTTGGGGGGACATGGGGTGGGTAGCCAGGCAAGGTGGTGCTTGCCATATCACGACCTGGAAAGGGAAAGAATCAAGACAGGTGATCATTAGGGATCAGGTCTTTCAATATTCATTTGGTATCACCTTTTTTTCCCACTGTCACATGACAAGCAGCTTGATAGGCAAGTGCTGTGCAGCCTTATGTGCAGACATAATTGCTATCCACTGAGTATTTTGTGGGAAGCCTGTGGCACCGTTGATCTTACATTGTAAGAATGTATGTTAAAACTTAGCTTTGTGAGGCTCAAAAGAATTTGTTTTGTTTCATTGTAGATTTTGAATCTATTTTAACTAAATCCAAATGACTTTGAGCCGCACAGAGAATGCGGCATATTCATTGCCAGAGTAGCTGAGGTCCTGCCTATATGCAGTGGATGCAGTTCCAAAACTGTGGTGCTGTTTCTTCAGGGCATGAACAATGTATAAGGCATTGGAAAGTGATCCAAGAGTTCTCTGTGGCTGTCTCTTTCCACCTCTGCCATTCACCTGATTTTAGGCAAATCACTTTATCTCTCTGTACTTCTTTTTATGCTGCATACTCTTTAGTGCAAGGGCACACTTTTAGTACGTTTGCACAGGGCTTAGCATGAGATCAGTACTGGTTGGACACCTTCCAGGTGCTGGTGTAATATATATATATATAATAATAGGATCATGCAAATTAGTTTGAGTCTCATTTCATTTTTATCACAGGTACAAGTTTTTGTTAGTGATACTTAAGTTGTGGTATGTTTTTTCCACCAAAGAAGTAGAGAAGGGTGTGAACTGGACTATGTGGATGGTTGTAGTTTATTTTTCACCTCTTAGGAAGTGCAGCTGGAGGCTTCTTGGTTGATGCCAGAGGCATTTCCTCATTTGGACTGGCTAGCCTGAAAATGGGCCAGCCAGAAGGGCATTTGCTGTTAGTGCTTATTGCATTTAAATGAACTAAAATAATCTCAGAAGCTGCTGGGAGTTTCAAGCCAAAATAAAAAAAAAGAAAAATAATACTAAATAAATTAAGATAATCTTTTGCCCACAGCTGCTGGGAGATTTACAGCTCAGCCTCTGCTGCTGCCTACTGAGATCTCAGCCTGTTTCAGGCACCTAAGGCCTTTCATATTCCCTAGGTGAACTGTAGCTCACCAAGATGTTTCTGCCTTTTGTTGTTCTCTCATGAAATTTTGTCTCTTCTACCTGTTCTAAGTGGAGGACTGGAGTATGATTCACCTTTAGAAGTAACAGGTTAAGTATGGCCCATAAATATCACTGGTGTCACTGAAACTGTGCTGGGATATGCCAAAGAAAGAAGAGTTGGTTTTAGCTCTACTAGTGGCAAAATGATAACTGATAAAGCAGGCTCTGGAACAAGCACAAACCTTGGCTGAAATAAATAACAGTTACACAGCAAAGTAAAAACTAATAAACATGGAGAATTAACCTGAAGGGTGGAAGTTTCTCTGGGATGAGGTAGGCTAAGCCAGTGTCATTACTATCATAGGTCTTGACTAAAGATTACTGAGGTGATTTGCTCAAGAAAAGAAATGCAGGTTCATTTTTTCTCCCTGAAGAGGTTCCTGATCAGTGGCTGATGTTCCTAGCTCACCTCCCCATAGATAATTTCACAGAAATACCAGACAAAAGGTGAGACACTTTCCAGCCACTCCCCAGTATTGATAAAAATAAATATATAATGCCTCAGGGATTTATATTCCACACTCCTCTACTCTTTTATCACCATCATTCCTTCAGTGATTTGTAGCTGTGTGTTAAGCTGTATGTTTAACACCTTTGTTTGTTTTTTTTTTTCTCGCATTCATTTAAGGCAAGAAAGCTTTATGCTTAAAATTCATATTCTTTTGGTTACATTTATTGACTGGCCTGAGAAATAACAGGTGATGAGTGAGAAAACAGTGTCACTGAAAAGTTAGAGAGAACATTATGTAGCAGCAGGCAAAATTAATTTGTGTTGACACTTCCGTTCAGGTGGGAACACAGGCACACTCACACTGCTACTCGATCCATGCACATACGCCCCTGTGTTTTTATTCAGACATGAGTGCACAGAGGCTGATGTTCAAAACTGAGTGTGGAAAAATCATTGGGAAGTGATCATCTGTCAAAATCCCAGTCTTGAAAAAGAAGATTGCAAACAAGTACAGTATCAGCAAAATGAGTAGGAGTCCCATAGAGACACTCTATAAGCACTGTTACATACAAGTAGGCACCTTCCATTACCCCCTCTCCTTACCAACATGTAGACAGAATTTTCAAATTCTTGTACTCCAGGGCTATGGCAAAGCACCTATTCTGGTCATAACATGCTTCCAACTCCAGCCATTCTCCCTTCTCCAAGGGAACCTTCTCCATTCTCTTTCCCTTCTGAGTGAGGAACAGCACCTTCATCACTGTCACATTGTTTGAGTTTTTTAATGAACACTTTCTCTCATAAGGTTCCTAAGGTAGGTGCCTCTCCTGAAACATAGTGTCTTCTAGGCTGGAGGGTGGTCATATATGACTGCATACCCAGAGAACCATAGAGTTGGAGAGAGCATGTCAGAAGACTCCTTGGCTTAGGAAGTGTCCAGAGCTCAGAGGCTCTTATTTGCTGCAGTAAGATTGGACCAAGACATTTTTATGAACACACAACTTTTCTCTGTTGTTACCTGCTGCTTTCCTACAGGGAGGTTTAAAAAAGCAAATCTCACCTGACAAGACAAAGGGAGGATGTTAGGTCAAAGAAAAAATAATACAGGGACATGAAGGAGGCAGAGGTAAGATGTGTTTCTTGAGCATTAGGAACTTGTGGTCTGCACTAAGACTTTGTCTGTTCTGAAAAAGCCCAAATTACATTTTTTGACAGTCAAGTGACAACAGCCTCAATGGTCACCTAAAATGATACCCATTATTTCACCCAAGCCACCCCTGAGCTTCTGCAGCAATGCTGCTTCAGTCACCTTGCACAGGAGTTTTTCCTCCTACCTACTTGAAACTTGTCCTCTCTCCCCATCCTCTTCTTCAGCCTTCTGTTCCTAAGTGCTGCCATCTTCTGCAACCTATTTCTTCAACTCTATCCTTCCCTTAAAGGTCACCTACCTCAGGTCTGTATTCCTTTGCCTGTAAGACATTGTAGTCTCCCACCCACCCTACCCAGGCTTGACATGCAGATATGATGCCCTATTTCTACTTGGTCTGCCATGTGAAGGCACCAGCTCATATTGACAATCAGACCAGGTGATTCAAATATTGCTCACATCAAAGCTATTGCAGTGCTCACCAACTGCCTATGTGTTGATATAGCTTAGTGGTTGGTGCAACCCAGGCTGAATGACTCAGTCCTAAAGCTGGCTAGGTTATTCAAGCTGTTGTCATCTACCTTAGGTTGGCACACCTGCAGTACTCAGGGTTATTATGGCTGTTGAGGCAACCCAGCATTTTGCTGTATGAGTGTCTCTATACTAAGTCCCAGACCCATCCGACTGGGACAACCAGTCACTTCTAGATAGTTAACAGCTTCTTTTCCCATTTTGTTCTAAAATACCATGAAGGATCATCATGAAATCTTTTTGTGACTCTCCATGGAGCTGAGAACACATGCTGCATATACAGAACTGGAACACGGTTGCTCTGGTTCCCACCTGCACTCAAAGAGCATTTATTGGCCTCCCCATCAGATGAAACTGAACCCCTTGCCTGCAGCATCCCCACTGAGTTTGTGGCCAAGGCTGTTACCTGCTATCAGAGGCTGGGTGCTGGACTGCCCAAAGTGGGCACCATGATGAAGGAAGGCACTGTAGCAAGGCGTGGACGCATCGTCTGAAAGGGCCATGTGGAAGGGCTGAAGATCAGCCTGCCCAGAGCCGACCGGCGTGGTGGGGGTGAAAGGGGTGAGAGAGGCTCCATGAGGCTCTTGCTTTATACTGAGGGGAGAGGAGAGGTTTTCTGTGGTAGGGTAAGGGATGGACACAGACAGACAAAGGGAACAGGGGGAGGAAGAGGAGGGTGGGGAAGGGAGGAGAGGAAGAACAAAATGGGTAAATGAAAATGGAGTGGTTAAAATCTACAGGGAAATTAATTTTAAAACAAAAAAAATAAAAACAAAAAGGTTAGGAGTAGATCAGAGGAGCCAGTGCTGAGACAACAGCAGTAAATGCACCTGGGGGCTAGGCTCTGACTGCGGGGAGGCCTCTTGCAGGGGCAGCAGGAGATGAGGAGGATGGGGTGCAGTGGCAAGTGGGAGGAATGGGATGCAGGAAAAGGAAAGGTGAGGGAGGGAACATGCAAGAGAGGGAGGACAGGAAGAAGCATAGGATTGGGAAGGAGAAGAATGCTCTGAAGCTCCTGTGCTCCCTTTCCTGCTTCCTTCTCTTGCTGGCTGAGGGCGCACAAAGATGCTACACTTACAGTTTGGCCCAGGGATTTACACCACTTTGTCTCTTCAAACCCAAAGTAACCTCCCCCAGGAGAGCAGCGTTGTTATGAGCACCTATTAAACAGAATGCTCAGTCTAATAGACAAAGCTTCTCAAGCCAAACTCCATAAAAGCTATGACAAGAAAGGTGTAGCTGAAGTTTGAAGTGATTAAAATGAAAACGGGACTTTGCAGTTAAAAGTCGGATAGACAGATCAAATCAATTTATCTTGTTCACAGTGGCACACTTCAGAGTAGTCAGTGCCAGCTCTGGTTGTTCCCTGAGTATAGTATTGACAGACAGATACCCTCACAAAGAGAGATAATGGAGGAGAGGAAATATGTAGTCTTATAAACGGTCTTATTTTCATTGTTGTTTGCACCAGACCTCCATTTCTGATGTGCAGATTTGCACAGGCACAACAGATACAGCTTTGCAACTGATCCCAACTTGGCTGCCAAGAAAGAGGTCTGACAACTGGAGAACTCTGTAACCTAAAGCATGGGCACTCCAAAACATCCACTGTTGTTGAGTCAGCAGTGATAGAGTCTTGTATTTGAACACCTGAAAGCGAAGGATGGATGATGTGATCAGATTCAATGCAAGTCATTTAGCAAACCATCCACCTCAGGTAAACAAATTAAAGCAAATAAATGAAAACCATCTCTCTGCTGTGATGGCAAGTGTTGCCAATGGCCTATGAAATAAGTTAGTTCTGGTGCTTTTGATTTATACAGAGAAATATAAATGTGATGTGTTATTAGGCCACAAATCTGATGTCATTAATGTAGAACTGGCTTAATTAACTATAGGCACCTTATTGAGAGGTTGCAATGCTGCTAACCTAGACAATAAAGGGCTGGGCAGTTTCTGTCTGTGAATGCTGGTTGCCCTGAGGCATTTGTTTCCTAAAGGTTTGCTACCTGGCAAAAGTGCTGGTTTGTCACCTGTGTTCTCCTCCAAGTACCTCTAACCTGGATGGCCAGCAAAGTTCTCTGATCACTGAGACTCCTTTGTGGCGAAGACGTATGTTCATGGTTCAGTTGATTGGGAAGGGTCAGTTCTGGCCAAAAGGTGTACAGTTCCCTTTTACTTACTTTACATATGTGAAGCCTCTGGTATGTTAAGGGAGTATTGTCATGTCTTCTCCCTCTTTGCTTGAGAAAGCTCTGTTTGGCAAGGACCTTTTTGTGGAGGATATGGAGAATAGAAGCTGGAGTATTTGGGTTTTGTTGCACAGTTAATTAAAGTCACCAGAGCAGGCAGCACATAAGAGCCCAGTTTCTGCTCTTTACAACAGTATACTATCCTACAATCCTACCAGTGAGCCTTCATGTGCCAGTCTGTGGAGATGGAGAATCCCCAAAGCTATTTTTCTCCTGCATCCGCTCTTATCAGATGGCAAGGAGTGCACAGATTTACCTTCAGGCCAGAAACCAGTCTGGAGGTGATGAAGCCTTTATCCAAATAATGTTGATATTAGATAATTTGGATGAATAGATCTATCTGCAGGCAGAGGGACAGAAGTTTCCCTGGCTTTTAGGGGCAGCAAGTGAAGTGATATTTTTCAAGGAAGCCATTTGACAGCCATAGCTAAATAAACTAGGGACACTTCGGTCCTGGACATTTTCTGGATTTCTTTTTCAGATCTCTATTGTGCAAAAGAGAGCAGGTGTGGGGAGCTGCTGAGGGGGAAAGGGCAGAGAAGAAGATGGACACAGGAAGCGTGGGTGGGCAGAAGCAAGGGGTGCTATGGGCAGAGGTTAATCCTGTTTGCACAGCCCCCAGACATGTTGGGTTTCTTAGTCCCTCCCCTGCTTTATTTCTCTTTTAAAGCATGGAATTTTCAACTATAATCCTTCCTAAACCACAGCATTTTTCAGGCGCTCTGTGTAAGTGAAACCATAATCTCTGGTAAAACAGACTGCTTAAGCTGCTGTAGCATTAGGCCAATCTGATCCAGCCCCTGGATTTCCGCTCTGCCCAGCCACCACAGAGAGGATTTCAGCCTGAAAGACTGTCTAAAGCCCTTGCAATGGGAACAACAGTGCTAGGCCTTGCCTTGCAAAGCTGAGAAGGGTTAAGGGACCAGGAGCTATTTGTCCCGGTGTTGTGAGGCTGTTAAAGCCCCTGTCAGACTCACAGCGGAGATGAGCCCAGCCCTCTCTTGAACACATCAAGGCTTATGAAGAAAAATTCCTTGCACCTTTCAGAGGCAGCACCACTTACTCAGTGCAGGGGAATAAAGAAGTCAGCACTAACATGGCAAAGAGACTGGGACACAATAGAGCTAAGCACTCTTCTAAGAGCAGTGGAGAGGAGGGGAGGATAAGGTCAGACAGCGAATGATTGCACAACCAAAACCCACACTTTTATGTGTTTATCTATTTGTCTATCTTTCTGCACAAGCATAACTTATATCCCAAGTATCTTTACTGGTGGATGACATTTACCAATTTTTACTCCTTTGTTGTCCAGCTCTTCCCTGACTAAAGCACCTAAATTCTGTCTCCAATATAACTTCTGCAACTGCTATGCTGGAATAATTGCCCCAGCAGTGAATTATAGCTCCAAGTGTGTCAGCGTCGAGGAGATCAATTGATTGATCTATCTAGCCACCTGTGAATGGCACAGACACATTTTTCATTTTAACCACCTCAAACTTCAGCTGTACATTTTTTGATTCCACTTCTGATTTTCTCCATTCTCTATTTGTGATGGAGAACTTGCCCCTTCCTATCCCAAGTCCTGCTAGTGCCAGCAAGCCAGTGCTGTACTGTCTTATCTGTGTCCTGGAGGGTGTCCCTCAGTACGGCTGCATCAGGGAACCCCAAGATATCTGTTAGCATCTGGAATACTGACCTGTAATTGAATGGGAGATAGAACGAGTTTGCAACCCCTTTCCAAAGCAGCAGGAATCTATTCCTGTCCCAAGTTTGTTTCTTCTTCTAAATGCGAATGATAGCCTTGTTTATAAGCAAGAAAAAAAATACCACCCAATGTCATGGTGGGGGAGATCTGGAAGGCTTGACAGGGTGGGGATATAGGTGGAAACACAGCAGAGGACTATGTATTTTGTGCATCTCCTGCTCCTCTCTTTCTAACTGTACTTGCTGAGTTATGGCTGCTTTTCTTCCTTCCTAACCCTCTCCTCTGTTATGCTGGCAGAGAACTAGAACTGGTGATCTCTGGCCTAAATTCCCCCTGCAAAAGAAGGGATTTCGGCCAGACAGGGTGAGAGGAAGATTCACAGCTTTGGGTTCCTACAGAGACTCATCTCAGCTTTTGTCGTGCTCTCTGCTGCTGAAAGAAAGGGAAGCAGGGGGGGTTGCAAGACCAGATAAGCTGCTTGTTTTTCATTGCTGGCTTCTTAGAAGATGAGCTACCTGCATCCAGTGCTACTTTTCTTCCCAGTAAGAATATAAAGATGGCACATCCGTGCATAAGGGACGGCTTGTACACGCCCACTTAACAGCACTGCTCACCACCTGAAAAAGTTTAGCATTCTTCATCTTTTCTTGGGGTCTCTATGAAATATTTGTATGACCCTAGTGCCTCACTCTTTAGAACACATATCCTTACAGCATCCCTTAGGCATCACTATTTTATCTGTGAGGAACTGAGCCCAGAGAAGACATAGCCAAGTGCATGTTAGGAACCCTGTGCCAAAACTGAATCTTAATCATAGAATCATCAGGGTTGGAAGGGACATTAAAGATTATCTAGTTCCAACCCCCCTGCCAATGGCAGGGACACCTCCCACTAGAGCAGGCTGGTCAGAGCCCCATCCAGCCTGGCCTTAAAAATCTCCAAGGATGCAGCTTCCACCATCTCTCTGGCCAACCTGTTCCAGTGTCTCACCACCCTCATGGTGAAGAAATTCTTCCTAATGTCTAACCTTAATTGACTTGTCTCTAGATTAATCCATTCCCTCTAGTCCTATCACTGCCCTACAGCCTAAAAAGTCCCTCCGCAGCTTTTCTGTAGGCCCCCTTAAGATACTGGAAGGCCGCAATAAGGCCTCTTTGGAGAATCTTATCTCGGGTGTTTTAAATCCTACACTTGTAACCACCACTGAAACATCTTTTCCCATATTTGCATTCTCCGCTCCTTAGAAAAGGTTCATTGTGGCAAACAGAAAGGCACTGGGTCCTCAGCATTCATAAGCTGGTGAGTTTACACTACAGCCAGCTTTCTGTTTCTGCACAGATCAATCCATGTTCTTAGCCCAATATTTTATTTATGGGTTGTTGAAATACATGTTTAAAGAAACAACCTTGAATTGCTTACCCCGAGAGTCAAAACTGTTGTGACATAACTAATGCCAACTTTTGAAATCTATCTGCCCCTTTTTTTAATAAAACTGCATATTATAAATCTGGAATTTGTATCTCGTTAACTGCTGCTCTCCAAGTAAACCGACCTGCTAACTCTGTATGTTACTTTGGAGACAAAAGTTTTATAGTCTTCGTACAGAGTAAAACATGGAGCTTCCGGTAGACCTGTGATCTGGACTTACTCTTCGAATATAGATGAGTAGTGTTAGTGTTCATCACTTGAGAACTCCACTGAAGTCAGTTTCATGTGTTTGCAAATGGTGCCAGTGAAGGAAGATGTGCTTTAAAGTCTTGAAGGGGAAAAAAGACATGCAACTTGTGTACTTGGCAAATAGAGAAGCTCACTGGAGTTCATATTGTTGTCCCCTTTCTTGAATCCCAGCCCATCAGGTTGAGCAATTACTTCTTGCCTTAAAGTGTAGCATATGTTTGTTCCTTGGTGGGTTGCAACTCGAATATTACCTCTTAAATGAGATGCTTTTGAAATATATGCTGGGAGCTGTATGTAGAACACACTAGCTTTTCACACAGTCGTCATTATAGGCAGTTTCAAGTAGGTTTCATCACAATGATATTTTACCAATCATAAGATAGGATGGAATCTTCCTTGGTAGCCCACAGCAATCCTAAACCTACAATGAAGGGCCAGAGATTACTGTAAGCTCTCCACTGCTCTGAAAGACTGCAGTGGGCAATTTCACTTGTACAAGCAGCTGGCCTGGTTAAATCCAGTACAGCTGGTGGACATCAGAAGGTACTAACACCTGCTGACAGTGTTGCCTAACTCATGTATAAAGTACAGTCTTAGCTGTCAGTGGGCAAATATCTGCATCACAAAAATTTTCATCATAGCCAGACTTACTGGATCCTTCATTTACCCTCAAAAGAAAAGGCAAAAACTGAATTGTTGGGAAGACAATATACTTATTTTGTTTAAAGAAGTCCCTTTTTGTCCAGCAGCTTGGAGTGTGTCAGACTGCAATACTGTCCCCTTGCTGAGGGAAATGGGACTGGGAATTCAATTCACTGCTGTTGTCATTACATGATGTTACTGTCATTCACTGCTGTTGTTCACTTAAATGCTAATTTGAGGAAAAAAAAAAGACTTTTTTTGGGCCCATCCATTTCTAGGTTCCTTACTTCAATGTGCCTTTCAAGCCCACAAGCCACCTTCTTCAGCATCATAAAGTTATCGTCAGGGAAACTTCCACTGGATGCGTGGAAATAGTTTATTTGATTTCTTTCCCTCCCAGCCCGCTCTTTCTGTCTGTTCTAAGGATCATTATCTGACCATCTATTACCCTCAGCCATTTGGTCCTGCAGAAGAGTAGCAGCACCTTTTGCCATTCCAAATTCCTTGATTAGATAAGATGATATTATCTCTCCTTAGGGATGGAAAACAGTTGATGAAATCTGGAGGTTCTGTGGATTTCTACTTTTGCCAATTCCCCATCTTAAATAGAGGAGAGGCTTGCTCACAGAAAATACCTCCTTCACTTTGATGAAGCAGGGTGGTAACAACGTTGTAGCAGCCACATGAATGATTATCCTATTCCATTTTCAGGGCATTGGGGCATCCAGAGATGTGACTGCTGGTAGCTGCAGGCATCATGCTGTACCACAGAGTACCCAGTCTGCATCTGTAGGATTTGCCATCACCAAAGACAATTTGGGGTGCCTAGCAGTATGTTACAGAAGCTTTCTTAAGTCAGCTCAGTCGAGCCCTGACCAGGACCATTGCTCACCGCTAAAGTAGATTCTCATCAGTACAAACAAGGAAAAGGGGAAAGAAATGCTCCCCATCTCAGCATAATGATATAAGTACAACTGAATGTACTGGTCAGTTTTAGTTGTGACTTAAACCAGCAAACTGGATTAACTTGGTTTACTTTTGCTCCACGAGGCTGTTTTCTAAAGGGTTGATTTTTACAGGTGGTAATAAATATTTTGACAAATATAAAATTTGCACTACACATGGTTATTTCAAATTTTGCTAAGTAGATGAACTGCATCTGTGCACATTTATTTAGGCAATTATGTTGTTTAATATAATTTGTCTTTACATATTATTGTATGAGAAAATAGTGAACGATGAGTCCACGTTACTATTTTATTAGATTATTAACTTTTTACTTGTGATCTGTGTCAAGTTATATTTAGATGTAAATTAGAATTAAATTAAAACCAGTATTTGTAATTATTCATGCTAATTAAATAAAATGACCACAAGTTCCCTGGCTTCCTAAACATACTAGAACACAAAAAGCAAGCTCTTCTAAACAGGTTTTGCATTATAAAAATTACTCGTTATATGTGGAAAGGATATATATAAAGAGAAATTTGAACTGATTCCAGAACCTGATTTTGGAAGTAATAGATCTTATCCTTTCACACCAAGCTTAATTCATTCACTGACAGAGGAAAACAAATGTTCCTGCTTTTTCAAATCCTAGTTTGTTTCTTAGTTTTGAATGACCTGGTTATTGAACTGAAGAAAATTCTCTTCAGTTCACTCACTAAGCTGAAATGAAGGAAATAATTTCTTTTCACCTTGCAGGAGGCTGAACTTCTCAAAAGATTGTTTATTATTTCAGAAAAAAAAAACAACCTTTAGATCCAGGTGTCTACCCAGTGATTTCTCTGCATTTATCATCACAACTTTCTTGAAAACATTCATAGAAATCAGATGCTGTTTAAGTACTATTTTTGTACATCTTTCAGACATAGCAATGTAGTAATTAAAAAAATTAACTTAAAATGGGAAAAAAAAAAAAAGTCTGACCCCATGTCAGAGAGGGGAAGTCTGGAGGAAAGTGAGATCAATGGGGTTTGTGCATTTTTGATGCCTTTGTCTGACAGATTGTGAGTTGTGAGGATTTCTCAACCTGGATGGTACTTGTTGCTTTACAGAAAAGTTTATTTCGCAGACAGAGGGAAACATTTTCTATACAGGACATGGTAGTTATTTTGGTGGGTGGTGATATTTTTTAAAATTACCTATTCCTGTTAATTGGTGCTAACTATAGCACAGAAGTACTCAGAAACCTCCTTGCAGGAAGAGAAGGGAACACATACTCCAATTTCAGTCAATTAGTCAACAGTAGAAGTTCCTGAAGTGTTTTTTTTGCCTTGTTCTTCTGGGGCTTGTCTTTTACCTTTACTTTTCTTTGTAGATCTTACTATTGTAGTGGGCTGGTAAACAAGGTCTATTTAGTTAAAACTACTTGGATGCAATTAAGGAAATTTTTTTTTTTACCTTTGCTGTAATTTTATGATCCATCTAGTAGGTAAATCCTCCCCTTTAGCAGTCTGTTAATAAGCAAGTTTCAAACCATACATGAAAAGTCACAGAGTCATAGAATTGTTCTGGTTGGAAGAGACATTCAAGATCAAGTCCAACCCAGTACTGCCAGGTCACCACTAAACCATGTCCCTAAGTGCCACATCTACACGTGTCTTATTTCCCATACTGCTGCCTCTCTGCTGGGTAACTTCTGGGCTAGATAACTGAGTTAGAAAGGAGTCTCCTCCCAGACTATTAATTTAAGTCCCTAGAATGGAGAACCTGGTTTGAAGCCACTTCACTTCTTTCATGCATGCCTATTCCAAAACATGCAACTTCCAAAAGAAGTGCTTAAAGAATGATCTTAACCTTTGTTCCCATAGGATTCAAGGCTTCTGTGAACAACCTTGTGCTTTTGAAGTACTCCTGTTGCTAGTGACAAAATTTTAAGGTTCTGCTCCACTCACCACTCAGGGGTTAGCTACCGAGTACCTTCCAAACTCAAAGATCTGTGGAAACCACTTAAGTTTTCTGTGTTTACTTAGCCCTGTAGAGATTTATACTCAACTGCCCAGGCTGCTTGCCTTCAATAGAAATAACTGAAGTAGAACATCTCTGAACAACATAATTCTTGTCTTGGTGTTCAACTGCATGTACTTGCCTTATCTTTGTATGTTCAAGCTTGGATATTTGCTTCTAAGAAATATGACTGGTGTCCAAAGTCACTGTCTGAGAAACTGTCAGGGATCTACTTCAGTCTAGCTATGATGGTCATGCAACACCAAGGCAAGATGCACCTGGCCCACTGGCCTGTGTGTGAAGGAAGAGATGAGACGGTGTTCTCAAGCAGCTCTTGAGAGCTTTCTCTCTGATACTTCACAAAGAAGTTGAAATTTTCTGCACTGTCTGTTGTATATGAAGGACAATGGGAGCATGTTCCCTAGCCTAGTGTCAGCTCATTCATGAAAATCTTATGCACATATTTAATGGGGAGAAATACTGGCGACCTCTCTGCTCCATAGCAATCAAATGTTTTTGTTTACTTGTTTTAGGAGATGCAGGTAATAAACAGACCATCTAAGATACGTTAGATAGAATAATTGTCTGAAAATTAGTGTTTGATATTGGCAGTACACCGCAAGGCTGTGCAGTATGTAACTGTGATGCTAAACCATGTCTTTGAATGGATGCCCAGGACTTTGTTGAAGGCCTTCCCACTTGTTGGGGAGGTGGCCATCTGGTTTGCAGTATTTCTAGCTCTTCAATTCTAGGAAGCCCCCAGATAGATAAAGGGGCTTCATCAATGTCTGTACTTAATTATCTCACTATATTCTAAGATTATAGGTAGTTAGATATTGTTGAGGTTTTGATGGCATTTGGAGGGATGTATTCTCAGAACAGTGTGAGCTGAGAGAGCTTGCTGAAGAAAGCTAGTCACGAACCAGAGAGAGGAGGAGGAGGATGATTTTCTCCGAAGTCCTCAGAGAGGGCAAGAATCCAGTGCCAGATGGTTTTAATTTGGAAAGAGCTAGCTATATTTTTTCTCTGTCTGGGAAGACTGAGCTGGGGACACTTTCTTGTAGACCAAAGCTAAATCTTACGTTCTGAAGTGATTGCAGACAGAGTTTGTACCCTGCATGGGTGGATTTCTTTCAGTTATCACTTGGGTTCATAGACTGCCCCCAGACAAGAGCAGAGCATGTAGCAGCAAAACAGGGCAGCCAGCAATTCAGTACTTGCTGTTATTCTGATATCTTTTCCTGGGAGAGGGATCTCGATGAAACCAGAGAAATCTGCATGCTCCCAGCCTCTCCCTTAATATTCTAGCCAGGATAGATGAGGAGGCAGGACCAAGCTCCTCACTTCTCTGGTCCTTCCTGAAAGCATTGCCCAGCCCCATCACAAACATAACATGAATCATTCATCTTTAATAGATTATGCAAATTGAGGACATCAGATCAATGAAGATCAATAACTGCAACCATTTAATTGCCAGCAAAAACATTTTAAGAATGAGCATTATCTGAAGTCCTTTCTTGGGTAATGGCACCATTAATCCAAACACTGGATCCTGGCCTAAGTGTAGAGGAAAAATTCTCCACCCCTCTTCCCTTGCTGCCTTTCAGAGTGTTGAGGGCTTTTTTTCCCTTTTCATTTCCAGTTTCTAAGTTTCCCCATCATTACCACCAGTGAACAGCTCCCAACACTAATAGTTCTGCTTTCGTTACTCTGCACTGATTGAAATGTCGCATACAGATTGAGATGTTAGTGCTAAGTTGCCACCTGGGAATGTCAAGCTGGGTCTGAAATGAACTTCTCTCACTCTTGGATCCAGATGGATCAGATGGGGATGTTCTCGAGCCGAGCTGGGAGAGTTGCAGAGAAGAGAGTGAGGATGGCACAGGGTAGGGGGGAGATGAACAAGGTTTTCTGTCTTAGCCTACAGTCTCTTCTGTGAGGCCAGATCTGTCTCCTGCTGTCACCTTGTGAAAGTCATGGCCAAAGCTTGTGCAGTGTCCAAAGCCTTTGGGAATTATGCTCTTACATTAACAGGCTGGAATGCACCATCTTCACTTAGGCAAAAGGACTAAAAAGAATTCTTTTTATGACTCTCTTGAATCTTAAACTCTGATTTTAGGCTTCTCACCTTTACATCCAGCTGTGAGGATTTCCCTTCCAATTTTGTGTCCCAAAGACAGGAAAGTAATTCCTGTAAGAGATGTAGATCTGCTAAATGGTAGACGGACACCAGCTGAATTTTGTCTTGCATATGCAAATACAAAGCAAGGTGGAACAATTTTGCCACAGCTGAGCCCATTTTTTCCTAGCAGGCTAAGAAACTGCATGGCTACAAGGATCCTGGATCAAGCCTGATAGCAGTGAAAGCTATGAAAAAAGTTGGGATGTCACACTTTCTAGACACTCCCTAAATATGCAGTGCACCTCCCCATGGATCTCTGTGATATTTTGCAGACCTCATGCTAGATGACCTCACGCTAGATCGCCTCTTTATTTGGAATAACTCTTACTAATTCTGACCTGTCCCAAAGTTCCTGGTAGCTAAAAGTTGCATGCAACAATACCCCTTTGCTCAGTGTTTGCTGAACAAGCAATGACTGCCTTAGTCATGAGCTGCTTTGACCTCTGGGGCTATTAGCTTCTGCAAGAAAAAGTTGAGATACTAACTCAGTGCACTTGATTCCATGACATCAGAGGACAGCTTTTTGGACAAGAGGCAACAGCTCCTTCCCTTGCTAACAGGACTTGCACATCTTTGTAATTAGTTATTTCTTAGCTTACACTGTGAGGTTTCTAGAGGGATCACAGCAGTCGTAGGGAAAGGGAGATATACCAAACAGGGGTGAGTCACTTAGGCCTTGCCAGCTGCTTTAGCTGCCCAGCAGGAGATATGCAAATCCATGGTAGCTGTGCAAGCAGGTATCAGTGGCAACTAAAGCCTGACAAGAAGGGCTGTGGCAGCAGAATACCTCCTTACAGCTCTAGACAGGCACAGGGTAGGCAGTCTAGCACTAGTATCAGGCTGGTGTGCCCTGTGGCCCCAGGACAACTCTGTGCCACCAGCAAAGAGGAAGCTTCTGTGGAGCAGCTGCTGCAGAAATCGCCCCCTGCTTCTGTGCATCCCAATTTCTCTGCTCTCAAGCACTTGCTTTCATTTCCTCCTCTTGCAGGCACACCCGAGTTAAATGTGCCCACAGGTGAGGGAAAGCTATGAACAAACTTCTTTTGCCAGCTGCTGTTAAGAGACTCATGGACTTGAGGAGGAGGAAGTTTAGCACTCACAGTTCAGCAGCTTCAGTATTTAGTTTGCAAATACCCCTTCCAAATGCCAGGTTTGAATAAAACTTAAATTACTATTTTTCCCCAAGAAAAAGAAATGCGGATTCTGGGTGAGCCATGACCCTCTTCTTCTCAGACGCAAAGGAAAAAAAATCACAGTGCGTGTTTGGACATATGTCTCCTCCACCAACATCCATCCCTAAGCCCCATCTGGGCACACAAGTTCCTGATTTGTGCCTGGATTTGCCTGTCTTTGAGTTGCAGCTGGGCACCTCTAGGTGTACCCGAGACTGCCAGTACTCTGAATTGCAAGCTTCTCTTGAGCTCTTATGTCCTCCACAGTCTTTCTGTCTCTTTCCATGTTTGCCACAGAGGGATATCTTGCATTAGCAGAAAAAGCAGAAGCTAATGGTGATGAGGGAAATAAATAAAAAGCTTGGTTCTGCTGTTTGGTCAGGCAGCTTACCGGTCACCACAGGGTACGTCTGGGGTCCTGACACATTTGTCCCCAGGTCTGGGTTAGCAGAGGTGGATAGACTTGATTTGACTTCATCGAGACCAGGGGTCAGAGCTGGGAGGGAGTACTCATTACCCTGGGGACGAGAGGAGAAAGACAGCTCGCTATTGATGTGCTGGGAGAAAGGGAAGGGTGTACAGATGGGAGGGAGGAAGAGGAGAGATGCAAACCCTTGCACAGATGGAAGAGGAGGAGGAGGAGGAAATGGAGAAGATGAAGTGACAAGAGAGTTGTGGGGGTGTTCCTAGGATGAACTATCCCGCCCGCCTGTGTGCTGCTGTGAAGGAGAAGAGGGGTGAGGGATCTGGCCCATTTATTCATGGCGAGACTGAACCTTTGTTCAGCGCTGTGAGGGTGGGGATGGTTGCCTCTGCCAGCCCAGGGGAGAAGAAGGGGGAAATACATGTCCCTTCCTCTTGGCTGAGCGGAGGCAGGAGTCTTTGCCCTAGTGACAAGGACAGCTGGGGCAGAGGATTGCAGTGACATGTATATAGGACAGGTGGGCTGTAGGAAGCAGACAGTGCTGGCCCACTGTAGCCAGGATCTCTGCTGAGTTGTCTGCCTCCCCTTTGCTGTTACCTCTGTCCTAGCTCTTTACAAACAAAGAAGCCTCATGCCCTGC
>VWZY01000770.1:23351-53400 GCA_013399075.1 Chloroceryle aenea | reverse complement strand
CTAGGACTGCCTAGTCATTTCCAATTCCTTCTCGTATTGATCTTCCTGTAGAAATCAGTTTTGTAATTAGCTGCAAATTAGGCCTTCTACTGGGGGTGAGCCTGCCCCCTGATTTATCACCAGAGTAATTCGCTGTGATCGGAGAGAAATTAAAATGAACTCAATTAGGCTTCGGATTTGCTTTATGGGCCCTGCTCAGAGTTTCAGGGGGAAAAATGACTGTGCTGGTGCTTAATAGTCTAATGAAAGTAAATAAAGGTTATTCATTGTAATAAACCCAGGGACTCTGGGATGAAGGGAGTCCACAGCCAGCCTCTCCTTCTCTTCCTTTGTTGGCTTATGGCTTGGGGCGGTTTAAAAAGACTTTTGATTTCCATTTTATTAAGACAAACAGCTTTTAGGATAAAAGGCCACAGGAGTAAGAGAAAGGGGGGCAGAGCTGGAGAAGTGCAGAAAACTAGGTTGGAGATGGGAGTCAAGTCGTGGCTTTGGGCCATGAAGGAAAATTCTCTGTTAAAGCCCAACCCTGTGGTTTACTGGTCACCGGTGTGATCTGAGAGGGCAGAGGTTCTGTGCAGGGCTGTGCGCTGGTGAGCACACGCAGCAGTGTATGCGTGTTCACTGCAAGAACATGCCCGTGTATCTGCAAGTGTGCGTGCAGAGGGAGAGGCAGACACGGGGATTTGGGGAGAGCACAGTGTGGTTCCTGGATGTGGGCAAGTTCATGAGAGGAGGTAGAGCTTGTGCATACATGTGCATCAGCACAGGGATAGGTTTATAACTAGAAAGGGTTGTAAAATGTAAACACGTTGTATGTGTAATAATGGGTCAGTGTGAGAACAAGGGGTGAAGAGGGAGAGAGTGATTTCATTGAGGGAATCTCCCTGCCATCATCCTATGGGTGCCTGTGGGTCTCCATTACCAGACTGGGCCCTCACCTGCTCAGATTTGATGTGCTCTGATGTTTGAAAGACGTCAGGGTAAGAAGGACGCTCAAAAACTCGATCTAAAGCTTCCAGCTGCTGCTGGGTGAAAGTGTCGCCACGAAGGTGCTTCCGCAAACTGTCCACGCTGCTCTGGGAATCTCCATTGGGAACTGAGCCCTCGGATACATCTGCAGGGCACAGAGAAAACAGGGAGTTAGCACCACCCTGGCTGGAATCAGCAAGGGATGCAGGACAAGGACAGAGAGGGAAAGAGCGGTGTCCGCTGCCTCCACCTGGAAAGCTGTGCCCCTCCTGCAGGAAGAAGAGGCTGCAGGGACCCAAGGGAAGCCCCCTCTCGTCTGCTGGAGCAGCCAGGCTGCTCCCATGTGCTCTGTGGGACTCTCCTACCCAGAATGAGTGAGGCTGTGGAGAATGGGGCTCGGCTCAGAGATGAGTTTCGGTTCCGCTGATTTTCAGTGTTAAAAATTGCCAGATCTCCATTGCTGAGCATAAAATGGGAGCAAAACACAGCGATTAGCATCGCTGGAAGGCTACTGGAGAGGCAGCTCACGGAGAAACCAGAGTGCTGAGGATGGACTTATACTGGAGAGGGCTGAGGAAGCCTGGAGTGGAGAAAGGGCTCTTTTACAGCTTGGAAGGCAGTCAGTCTCTGTCGTAGCTCCCCGGTCCCAACAGAAGTTATATCTCTGTTACAATTTCCATTTCATCTGATCGTGTCTTGTCGTACTCCAGATGAGTCTTTCATCTCAGTCAGAAAACAGAAATGATCCTGTTTCTGACTCCATGTTTCACCAGAGACAAGTCTCTCCCTGTGGAGCATCTGTCCCATCCAACATACGTTAGTTTCTCTTACAGTCTCTGTCCCATTCTCTTACATGTAGCTCATGATTTATTACAACCTGTACCTCTGTTATAAAGCTCCCTCCAAAAAGAGATGAATCTTTGTCTCTGTTGGTCCCCCTTCCTATCCAAAATGAATTATTGTATTAGAAAACCTAGTCCTGTTCTGTGGGAATTGGCCTTCCTGTATTCCTTTGCTCTTACTAGGAAAAAAAGCTTTTTTCTGATAGAAACATCACAGAAGTGCATCTCTGTCCCTGCAACAGCCCTCTGACAGAGTCCGGTCTCACTGCAGTGCCTCCTGCCATGTTCTAGGTGTCTCTACCTCTGTTGTGCCATCCCATGTCTCTTACAGCACACCCACCCCCTCCAAGTTGAGTCTATTATAAATGCTCTGCCCCATCCAAAGTGAATCTTTCCCTGTGATAAACCATCTTATTACCCACCTGGTTTTGTTGTGGTTTGGTTTTGTTTGGTTTTGATTTTTTTTTTCCCCCTGTTATCCCCTAACTCAAATGAGGTGCATTTATCTTGGTTATAACCCCTTTTTATCTGAAGTGAGAGAGTCTCCTGCTATTAGCATCTGTCACATCCAAGGTGAGTCTGTCTGTTATAACCTCCTGTCCCAGCTAAAGTGAATCTTCCTTTGTCATAATCCCTCATCTCATCTGCGGCAAGTCTGCTCATTATAATCTCCAACTGTGCTGAGTATCTTTCTGCTGTCGCCTCTCAGCCTAACTTTGGTGAGACGGGTTATATCCTCTGTCTCATCCATGCTGATACACCTCCATACCCTCCATGCTGAATACCTACTGTGCTTCATCAGACTCAAGTCTGTTTTACCACCCTGTAAAACCTAAAATCAGGTTCTCCTTCCTTGTGCTGCCTTTATCTTCCTGCTTTTTCACTGTTCCTCATACTTCAGCCTTTCTTGGTGGCTTCCAGTTTGTGAAGCTCAGAAAGTTGCTGTCTGTCGAGAAAGTGGTTGAGAGATCTGTATAGACCTTCTCCTTCCTCCATGTGACTGTGAGGTGATGATGGGCAGACAGTGCTCCCAGGAGCCTGGAGTGGCATTCACTGTGCGACGGCCAGAATTGTGCCATTTTGCCACTTCATCTTTTAGCTCATGGATGGTGTCAAGATGGGTATTTTCCTGGCACATTTAATGCCCACCTGGTGGCCCAGAGTTATAACTGAGCCTGCTGCCTTCTGGCTATGAGATATATCCGTTTATAGGTGATTATATGATATGATATAATCAATAGTACATTATATACAGTAACATAGTACAGTACCACTAGCAAGACCATAGAAAATATTACATATTGATTTGTCCCAGCCAGCAGCCTTCCCTCAAGCAGCCCCTTCTCTCTCTCTTTTCTACCCATAGACAGAGCAGAGCTGTTTACTGGCACTGATCCCTGGCATTTTCTCCTCTCCTTGGGCTTATTTGCACAATGGAAATTTCTCAGGTTCCTGAAAGCTGGAGTTCATGACAGATTTGACTAAGAGAAAACAAAGCAAAGACCAAGCTTGGTGGCCTGCACATTGTATATCAGTGCAGCTTTCATGATTTACATGGACTGGGCTGTTACTGTAGGGGGTGGCTTTCAGGAGGACTACAGTAGCTCAAGGCTTATGATTCTGTTTCCAGTAGGAGCTTCTCTCTGGTCCTCCCTGCAGAAAGCTGGTACAGAACTCCTGGGTCAAGCTTCAGGGAAAAAAAAACAAAAAAAGTGTGTTTCTGTATCAGTACTTGTCTCAACCTGTCTGCAGCCTGTGAAGCTGTTTGCCTTTGAGGATTTTTCCACATGTGTCAGTCAGTGTGCATGACTGTGCACACCGTGATGGGTATTTTGCAGTAGATCATTATTCCAGTATTGTTTAGATTCTGCATCACTGTACGTGCCTGAGCAGCCGTTTGTCTGCGGGGGCTGGTTTAGGCTCTATTTGATTTCTGAGGATGGCAGCCCTACACTATATGCGATGTATGGTGTGAGTGGATGGGTGTTCATGTATACAGTTGTCTTGGTTTTGGCTGGGACAGAGTTAATTTTCTTCCTAGTAGCTGGTACTTAGCTGCCAGCTGTGGTTAAACCACGATAACAGTAAAACTTCCATTGATCATCATTAAACTGGATTTTACCCTTAGTGAGTTGCCCGGCGCGGTTACACAGATTAGTGCACACGCACACGTGTCTGCAGTTCCTGTCTGCCCACAGAGCCCTGTGCACACGTGTCTCCTGTGTGTGCATAGGCCGTGCCTTTGTGTGAAGAAGCTGAAACCACAGCTTTCCCAAGTCACTGTAGGAGTCTCTTTTCCTTCATTTATTCAGGGGCCCTTCAGATCTTGACAAATCTGTCACTCTAAATTTGCGAGAGATTATGGTGCTCTCTCCCTAGCACAGAGAGAGGTGATATATGATATCTGCTGCCCCTATTGATTGCCTGATCTGGTGGCAGAGGGCTGGCGAAATGAACTTGAAATGAACATCATGCCTCAACTCATTGTGCGTATAATACACTGCTTAATCCCACATTTTTCAGCCGCTATGGAATTCAATTGATCAATCATGTCCCTCTGATAGTACTGTTTTAGGGGTTATTGCTGCTCTGCTCACTGACCTTTTTATTTATTTATTTATTTCTGTCAGTGTGTGTGCATGCGCACACCTAGGTGCATATGTGTATTTGGGGAACTCGGGACCAGCTGATAAGAAAGGACCTGTATAGTCAATGGGAAATGAAAGTAAAGGATGAAGGGAGGAGAAAGGGGAGGAAGTGGATTAGAAAAGTAATCAGAAAGATCAAAGCAAGCAAACAGATAAGGAGAGGTGAAAAAGTAAGGAGAAAGGCAATGCTTTAGTTTAGACGGGAGTTCTGGTCATGGGGAGTGGGGGGCACTCTACCATGGCCTAGGCTTTAAAATCTACAAAATGAAAGAAATTTTTTTCAGAGGCCTGTAGGCTATCTCAAGGTGGACTTTGTCTCAACAGCTTGCAGTTTTATTGGACTTAATAATGGTAAGGCACATAAATGCCAAACTTCACAGAGCGATAATATGAACTGTGCATATGGATTTTACTTATGAAGCTAAGAAAGTTTCACAGAGATGATCCTGAAAGACAGATTTATATGTCTTGTGTTGCTAACACCGAGACATTCACAGTCATGGATCATTATATTTTCTTCAAAACCAAAGGATTGTAAATCCCCTGTGTTTGTTTTCTAATGTCAAAACTATAGTGGATGTGTTTTCATTTTTTTTTCCCCTTGAACTGCAAGGGACAGACACATTTGGTTTTAGATCAAAGTTGTAATTCTTATCTAAGTACGTGACTCTGTGAGCTGGACTATCAGGAGGAGCCTCAAATATTGTAATACACAAAGTGTGGGAACCAAAAACTGTGTGGATATGAGCAAATGTGGCAGTAAGGAGCAGAGGGGACTTGGGGAAGTGATGGGGTCCATCAAATGTCTGTGGGTGAAAGTGAAAGGAGGGCTCACTGGGAAAATTTGAGTTGAGAAAGACTGGCAGATCCCCTGAGGAACAGCACTGTGGTGGGTAACAGTCACTTCAACTGATGAAGAGCAGTGCTAGGAGTAAAAGCTCAAGGGACAAGGATTTGCTAAGAAAGCAGCTCTTGGAAGGGGTGCTATGGTAAAGCAAGGCTTCAGCTGCAGTATGTCTGGGGATGCCACCTAAGTAGCAGCACCACCTGTACCATTTGAAAGCATCATCACCTTTCTCAGTTCTCTTTTTACTGGCAAGGGAAACTCTGTGGTACTGTGACACAGAGGCACCTCTCTCTTAAATCAGAAGGATCTTAACAAACAGCTTGAGAGGTGAACCATGGACTCAGTCACCGTCTCCCTCACAAGAGCACACAGTTGCTGTCAGCATGATCAGGACTGGCCTTGCACATGTGGCAGGAAACATCTCTCCTCCCGAGGGGCTGCCAGTGGAGTGCACACAGCCCATGTTCCGTGTAAACCTTCGACACAAGACACAGAAATGCTCCATGGGTGTCACTGAAGTATCCTGACAGGTAACAAGGAAATGCTGTGCCGATGGACACAGGAACAACCTTAACTACACCTGACACAGGGAATATGCCCATTAAATAGCTCCAAACCAAAGAGGCATTTCCAGGTCTGGAAGCCACAAAACACCATCGTCTACAAGCAGCACAAAGCAGTGCAATACAGTTACTTTCCTGGCTACAGGTGACAGAGAGGACCCTTGCTCAGGGTGAGATGGGGCCATCTCAACAAATAATTCAGAAGCATGGCTGACACAGGAAGACCT
Source organism: Chloroceryle aenea (assembly GCA_013399075.1). NCBI lineage: Eukaryota > Metazoa > Chordata > Aves > Coraciiformes > Cerylidae > Chloroceryle > Chloroceryle aenea. The sequence continues at coordinate 47,304 of VWZY01000770.1, read as the reverse complement.
GTGTGGGGCAGAAACATGTAGGAAGGTTGTAAGAAGCGGTGCAGCTGGCACACAAACACGGTGATACTGTTGTCTTTTGGGGCAGGGCCACCCCTGGGACGTGTCTGCCTGCTGCCTCATGCAGCCCTGATCTCAGCTGGGCCTCTCAGCACTACCAATAAAAATCGCTGTCATCATAAAAGCGAATGTGACTGGCATGAGAACTGCCAGCCAGGTGACACAGCAGAACCCATCTCATTGTTAAAGCCTCCAATGGAAGCACATCTGTCTAACGCAGCGGCGCTGAGCCGGCTGTGGCAGTGCCTTCCCCTGCACCAGCGAGGGACTCTGTCCTCTCCTGCAGCCTGCTTCTGTCACCATCCCCACCACGGTGCTTAGCCCAGAGCACTGCTGTTCCACTCCCCAGGCACTCACAGCTACATGCACTGCCCTTTCCCAAGTCACCCTTTGTCTAAAGACTGTTCTCTCCTTTTAACCAATTTCCCTTCTCTTTTTTCCCTCTCTGATGTGTTCCGGTGTCTCCGCTGTCCCCGTGCAGCCCAGGCCTGTCAGGCAGCTTTCCTGGACATCCCAGGGGGCCCTTCTCAGCACTGCCAGTTGTTGCAGTTTCAAACTCAATTGTTCTCCTCGGTACTGAGGCAAATGGAGTCATTAATTACCTTCTATCGGCTGGGCCGAGTTCAGAACGCGATCGATAGCCAGTGCTTGTCATTCACGGCAGCCAGCCCTGCGCAGACCCTCATGCTGCCTTCAGTGCAAGTCCAGGAAGGAGCCCAGTGCTATCAGACCCAGGCTTCAAACCCTGGCGTCAAACTCCTGCTGGGAATAGCAGACCTCTTGCATCTGAGCTGAGCCCCAACCAAGGAAAAAGACAAAGACCTTGGCTGAGGGAGTGGATCGCACATTTTCACACGGTCAGAAGTGTCCTGGTCTGCACAAGATGATCCAGTCTGGCTATCACAATGTGTTCAGAGACTCCGTTTGCATCCTCGATGATTATTAAACTAATTCTGTACTCCCCACAGCAGGGACAAGGGCAAGGTCTGGCAGCCCTAATCTGGCAATTTTTTTGCATGTGTAACTTTCTTGCTGTACTCAGTAGGGTTTGAAAAAAAGGAAGGCTGTAAAATTTGGTTTACATTTCCTTCCAGAAGAAATTTTGAAGCCTTTTGGGCAGCATAAAAGGTGATTTCATCTCTAGACGGGTCCATTCTGTATTTCAGCACATCACAGTGCTGCAGGAATTGTCAGGGCTTTCATTGTGATAACTGAACTGGTGGGAAGAAAGATGTACCTCAAATTCAGATGGGATAAGACCCCAAGTGAGTACAGGATAGAGATGACAGAGCATGGAAGGGTCTGGCAAGGTTCGGCAGTGCATAGAGAAAGGACATGATCTACACTGTGATAGTGAAAGAAGATATGGTACAAATTCAGGTTATGTACAGTGTCCTGCAGACCCAGGGATAGTGGGAGACAATCGCAGGAGGAATATCACCTCAAGAAGTATATCAGCCTTGTGAACATTGCAGTTGTTCAGATTCCTGTGTCCATTTGTCTCGAGGGAATCCACCAGCCTGACTCTGAGTATGCAAATTGATGATACTGTGCTGGTCCACGTGTCTCAAATTTAAGGGTGTCAGCGACACATAAACTGTGCATATTTGTTACTTACATGCTCAGGCTCAGAGCAGAAAGGCTGAGAAACAAAGGGATTTTATGTTTTGAAGTGAGAATATAGTTCAGATGAGGAATTGGTAAGTGAGGAAGGCTGCTCATGCAGAGAAGTGAGCGTGCCTGACCAAGGAAGAGTGAGATGTGTGCTGGTGCCTGACAGCTGCGGGGATGCAGTGCTTTGAGCGCAGGGGTTGTGTATGACAGAGTACCTCAGATGGAGCAGGGATGGGCAGCGCAGCTTTAATGCAGGGCTTACATGAGCAAAACGGCAATGCTCAATGAGAATGTAAATGAAATGAATTGTGTGTGCAAATGTGTAATGAAGTGTTACTTAGATCTGTCTTGGATTATCATGGGAGCATGCAAATGTGCATTTAAGAAAGTGAGCGCGTGTATGCATATGAAAATCATATGTATTTACAACAGCATCTAAACATATGATGGCAAATTTGGCCCAGAGCATCTGGGAAACAAAGTTTGTACAGACTTAGGTTTGTGCATTAGTAATCATAAGCACATCCAGCCTCACTGAATACACCAGTAAAGGCATTTCCAGGTGTTAGGCTGTAAGCAGGTGCCTCAGATGTGTATACAGCTTGTACTACAGCATGTGTGGCTGTGTTAGCCTGGGTAGTCAAAGCTGGTGGCTTCTGTGTGAACAGTGACTGCAGTTTTGTGACCTTTGGGTATGCTGGAGGTGAGTGGACATGTACTGCCCACAGTCAGGCTGTTGCAAATCCACAGTAACTCCCTTGCGTCAGAAGAGACACTGGGGATTTATACCATTGTAATGAGGGACAGAGCGTGGGTCTAGTATGGGTTACTAGCACACTTATGGTTGACTGTTAGCCAGTCAGAAATGCAGCTGCTTCCAGGATCAGTACCCTCACTTCATTTATGTTGGTGGAGTAGCAAGCAGGAGTAGCACACAGGAGGCCAGATCCTCTAGTTAGTGTAAATCTCTTAAGTTACATTCAGTGGTTATACTGATTTACACATCCTGAAAGTTATCAGAAGGGTTATCCTGATTTATGCTGTCATGGTGTCCACAACATTGCCTTTAGTGCAGAGCCCTGAGGGAGAGCTGCTGCTTGTAGGAAAGAGGGGCACCAGGAGCTGGGCTGTTCCCTCTTTTGGGGCAGAAGATGTTCTTAGCATCACTGGCATGGCTGAGCTCCCTCCTCTCATTGTCCTAACCTCATTTGTTGGGGAGCTACCTGATGGCAGGATCCCCCTTGGTGAACACATAAAAAGGGGTGCCTTTTGTTAGCTCCAAAGGACAGAAGCCACGCAAAAAATTACATCGCACGCAGCCCTAACTATGCTTGTTTAGAGAAACTGCTTGCGTTTATGAAGTCTTTGGTGCGGAAAGCAGGGTTGCAAATGACTGCATCAGAGCGACAGTAAAGGCCATTAATTTCCTGTTATGTTTTCCTGTGTTGGGGGCTTTATTAATTTAATTTTACACTGTCGAACAACAGCGAGCGCTGACACTGCCACACTCAGAGGTTTTTTTTTCCTCAAGCAGTGCTTTGCCTGACATGCAAATCAACACTGCTATCAGGACTGCTAGAGACAAGGAAGGGAGTGCAGAACTGGGCTGTCCCCATCCAGACCCATCTCCCAGTTTCTGGGAGATCCCTGTGGAGATTCCAGTGGAGCACACTGACACCTGAGAGGCCACTGAAGCTAGGGCTCAGGAGATGTGGATCAGGCCATGGACACCTCTAATGCACAGTCTAGAAAACAGGAATTCCTCTTTAGCCTGCTCATTTCCATTGGCTTGGTCCCCCATTAACATGCCTCTCAATACTTCCTTTCCTTCCATTTCTCTTGCTTCAGACTCCCTTCCTTTCATTCCACCTTACTTACCCCTCCATACACTTTTACCAGAACCTTGCAAATAGAAGAACCCTGTGCCTGCCCCTGAGACAGATGCTAGTGAATCATGTTATTGGAAGCTCTTCTGAGTCAGCACTAAACCAGTGCTCAAGCAGAGTGTTTTTAGAGCTGCCATTTTTGACGTGCCATAAAACAAAGGCTCCTATCACTCAGAGTCATTAAAATTCCCATGGCATTTTTTGCAAGAGTGCAGACATTAACCTGGCTGTCCTGAACAAAATCCAGCCTGAGTGATTACCCACAGCATATCTTAATTCTCCTGTGGTTTCATTTGGACATGGCACAGCAAAATTTCACTGTTGATGCTCTGTATTGTTCAACATCTGCCATGGTCCACCCGAGAGTCAGCCATGTTTCAGTAGTAAATGAGATCTTAAGAATGGGAAGGTTAAAAAACAATGTATGATAGAGGATGGGTAATAGCAAAATGCCCCACCATGAAAGAGCTACAGGCTTGTGATATGCAACACTCTGCTTGGGCCACCACCATGCAAACTCTTTTTTGGTTTGTTTTTGTTTTAACACTGATTCTTATAACTGTAAAACATTACCAGAGTAATTAGGAATCTTTCTGCATGAGCTCATGTGAAGGCCTTTATTGGTAAATGAAGAAACCTATACTGAAGTGATCTCTGTAAATGCATGTCAGAAATGCGTTCCAGATTTCAAGGGGTAGTCCCCATACAAGAGTGGGCCAGTAGCAATTTCTCAAACAACAGTGGGCTGTGTAGAGAAAAGCTGTAAGTACCCTTGAGGATTAGCTAGTGGGGTATTTTCATTATCTGCTGGAATATAGTAAAGTTGTCCCAAACTCTAGGATAGTTCCAATCTGCTTGCAAGGCCAACTCTTCTGTTCAAGTCCCACACTAGATGCCAAAAGTGCAAGCAAAAAGACAACAGCCCCTTTGGGAAACCAAACACAGGAGTGTACCTGTCCTTTATAACAGCCTTTTCTGAAGTATCTAAGAGGGGACTAGAAGGCTCTCAAGACTTGATGGATATTGGATATTTACATGCAATAGCCACCTCATTAATGTTCAACCAGATACCCACAAACCTGTTCTCATGCAGATCTCCTAGCTTGAAAGCTGAATAATACCTCAGAGCTCCCAAAAAAAGGCAGAGACGGGGAGAGAAAGAAATCCTGACCTACTTCTGCCTAAATGGAAACAATGATACTTATGACCAAGCTCCTTGTTCTGGCACTGTGCACCTGTGCGTTTTCCTGTAGCTGTTGATGACCTGTGTGGGAAGAGGACGTTGTACCTTTAAACTGAAGGGATGTAGCAGTAGGACAGTTGAATGGATAGAGGAAAAGCAGAGGAGAAATGTGTACCTAGGCGTTATTTTTTGGCCCCTTGACAAAAATCTGACACCTTAAAGGGCATTAAAATGGGCATGAATTGCATTTGACACCTATTTAAAGTGTCCTTTATTTTACCTGATTGATGTATGGAAAAATCACTCTCAAAGAGTTATGGATGGAGACAGAAGACAGACAGACACTTCTGCTTTGTCTTGATAGATAGGTATATGTAACTGCTCCTTTCAAGCCATCTGCTATGGTGCAGAGTTGTCCTCCATATGCGAGGTCTTAGAGTTTAGCCTAGCCTCTGCAGGCCAACACAAAATGCTGTTTGCTTCAATTCTTGCTTGGCAGCCGCAAAGATAGATGGAGGAAATCCAGCACTCCCTGAAAGGGTCTTTAAAATGTTAACAAACTGCATTTTTCTTTAATGCAAGTTCTTGTGGCAAAATTAAGCACACTTGCTTTTCTCTCTCTCTTCCCTCTACTCAGGTCACCTTCTTGTCCCTTATCTATCCAGCTAGGATTCTCACAGGTTAATCACTTGGTGAGATCTTGTTGCTTCCCCCTGGGATCCAGTGAAACAAGGCTGGAGAATCTGATGCTATCATTTAGGGAAGCAAATGTCCTCCCCCACTTTGGGAGGAGGACGGGTTTCTCTCTGTCCCTGGCTGAGAATAAGGTGCATAGTGTTTTCCTTTAGCACAAGATGACACCCCTCTATAGGAATGATTTACATCTATGAATGGCAAGCGATGCTTAACATTACATTGACATAGACTTGGGAGTGCAGAGATAGCCAAATTAGGAGCTAATTGGTGCACTGGGGATTGACTTTTGGGCCCCCTGGGCTGCTGGGATATGATGGAGAGAGAGAAAGGGAGAGAGCAGGAGCCATCCTCCGCCAACGCCTCTCTAAAGGTTGGGATTCCTGAGGCCGCTGCTGCCTAGTGCTGTCAAGGTCAGCAGGTTCGGGTTCACTGAACGGTCAGGATGGTTTGAATTACTGGCACTGCCTGCCGATTCCTCCGCTGATCGTGATCCGTCTTCCAGCGCTGGCTGCGGGATGTTGCTCCCCAGCCATGTGCCGTGCGTGGTGCGGGGCACAGGGAATGTCACAGAGGCAGATGCTCTTGTTACAAGGATAGGTTTTTAGGAAGACTGTAGGAGCTAAGGCATACTCCATGGGCTGAGCGTGTGGAGACCAGGCTTCCAGAAACAGGAGTACTGATCTGGTTTTATTCTACCTGGAGAACTGCCCCCCTGCAAGCTTTTGCCCTTCATGAAAAGTTAGGAGAATGGCTTGAACAGGGCCTATCAAACCCTTATGGGGTGAAAAACCTATCGGTGAAGATTTCTGCCCAGTTCTAGATAGGTAGGATGATTAGCGAGAAAAGGCTAATGTGCAAGACTTTATGGAAACCACACCACTAGGACATTTTCTCCTCAAACACAGATAGCTGTGGGACCAGGCTAAAGGACAGGGGTAGCCAGGCATGTTCCTACAAGGCCGTTTGCAGAGAGTACCGGAAGGAGCTCATAAAACTGCCTTCCAGTATGCACCCCAGCAGGCAGGCTTGGAGCCACAGAAAGGGACTTCACCAGAGCAGGTGGGGAGAGGCCATGTCTGCAGGGGTGTGAGTATGCACAGGCAGGCTGAAAGTGTCACAGATGTGTGCCTAGGGTGGCATCAGCATGCAGCTGAGTGCCTACATGTGTATGTATGTACACTGTACACACGTGCTGTCCAAGCATCCATAGCAGCAGTGGTAGCAGAGTAAGCATGTGACAAAGTGCCTGACAGGAGAGAGTAACAAAAGGGCATCAGGAGAAGACTAGGGGGTGTGTGGAAGTATTGTCCAGTGTTTGTCTTTGACAAGAATGTCTCCACAGGTGTCACTGACTGGCTTTCAGTGGAGTTGCACTACAGAGATATCTGCCCTCTCAGTCCATAAGCTAGAGGGCTTATTTTTGCTGCTTGTTCTGAGGTTTGTCATGTACCTCTGTGAGACAGGTAGCTCCTGGGTGCAGTCAGCTACATCTGCCTATAGTTATGTATATGTAGCTTTTGTACTCACACCTCTGCGTCTGCTTACCACACACATTTCTACACCTGGAGGAAACTCAGGGTAATGCTGAGAATGGGGCTGCAAGGGGCTGCCTATACCTGGTGCCCATACATGAGGCCTCTTGGGCAGCACTCTCTGTGCTCATGAAGCCAGGACATGAGGGCTAAGTCATACAGTCTCCTCTGCAAAAGAGAAGCCCCTGTCTCCTCTAAGCTCAGCACAGGTATTCTAAGCAGGTTCTCTATGTGGTCTGGTCCCTATGCATTAAGGAGTATGTTGTGCCTACCATCATCTCTGCTCTTTGACTCCTCTCCCAGTTCTCTCTTCCACTGCAGTGCAATGGGGTCTGGCAAGAAAGGTCAGGGACAGTGCCCAGTATCGTGCTGGTTTACATTAATGAGATACACACAGTGTAATCCAGCAATGGAGTCAGCTCTACAAAAGGAGGTAATAGCAGGCTGCCATGAACAGAGCAGCTCAGGTAATTGGTTTATCTATCTAGAAGCAGTAGTAGCAATCTCTGCACAGACAGAGTAGCAGTAAAGTCTCTTCCTTAAGGCTATTTCCTTTGTCTTTTCAATTGCTTGCACATCCATGAGAGAGAGAGAGAGGAAGAGAGAGAGCTAGAGAGAGAGGGAGAAATGTTAATTTGTGAATTAATGGCTTTTCTCAGCGGAATTGTAAATTCAAATGTCACCTCACAGGGTGACACTACGCTGGGCTGCTGAAGAAGCAATGATAAGATCCCCCCCAATCCCCATGCCAACATATACCCATGCCTCTCCCCTCCCCGAAAGATAGCTACGGAGTGGAACATGCTACTTTTAATTTGCAATAACACCACAGCAGAGGGATGCAAGAATGACTGCTTTCCAACCCTCCCTTCCACAACAAGCCGGGCCACATCTTTCCCTTTCCACCTCTATCTCCTTCCACTCCCTCTTCAACCCCTCCCATTTTAAACGGAGTCCAAGACAACACATTATCTCAACTCCCCCCACCCCAAACTAATCAAAGGATGAGGTAAGGGAGGGCTCTTTAGAACAGATGCCTCTGCAGCCCTCTCCTCTCCTGCAATAATCAGGTGAATTAATGACCCTGAAGTTAAAGTGAGCGCTGATACTCAGGCGTTGTGCAGTGTAGGGGAGAAAGCCTTCATTGTTTTCGAGCAGGAGGCGGGCAGCAGCAAGGGAGATTCATGGATGGAGATTGAATATGCAATTTTCTTTCACCTTGCCAAGAGCTGCCCCTGGGCTGTGCCTGGCCTAAATTTTTTTTTCCTCTTGCCATGTCTGCCTTATCCGGCCCTCCCACCTCCCTTCCATTCTTTCCAGAAAATTACCTTCAAAATTGATTTCCACTTTTACAAACAAATATAATGGGAACATGAGGGGGAAAAAAAAAAATCTTGGGCTGTGATGAATTAGGGCTGTCAGGTGCTTCCAAGTCTCCTTTGTTTTTGTTTTACTGCCCGTTAGGTTCTTTGTTTTTCCAGCAACTGGGAATAGTGCCCCTGCCCACATAGTCCCTATAGTCCGTGGCTACCGTCACAGGATATGTCCATCACCTGATGTCATCACCATGTTATCCCCACTCTCCATCATTCTTTTGCAAACAGCCGCTGCTCACTGACTGCCCCAGCCGTTCACACCACATGCAACTGATCTCCTTGTGGAGACACTGCACGTCCCACGCTGCCTGTGACCTGGCTGCTATAGCCCTGGTACAGGTCCACTGATTTGCCTCTGATCTTCCTCAACCTGCTCATCCTGTTCTTTGCTTTATTCAGATGATTCTTGACGGAGGTTTCCCAGCCTTCCCTGTTCTGACAGATCAGGTCAGGTCATCAGCATATCACCTTGATGCCTGTTGTGCCTCAGTGCCATGTCACCATTATTCCACAGCAGTATTGCCCTTATGTCTCATTCCATGTCACTTGACCCCAAAACAGCGTCATCTCTATTCTCCTGCTGCCATGGCACCCTGATCCACCATTATACCAGTCACCAACAACCCTCTGAAATACTGTTTGCCTGCACATTGCCAGCTATCCCTGATCCTTTTTGCAGTTTATTCTGTCATCCACTGTGCATTTAACCTACGATCCTTGTGGATCCGGGCAGCACGCTCCCTCTGACTCCCATACTCTACGTCCATGAAAAAATGTAACCAGTAGCTCCCTGAATGCAGGCAGACCCAAGGTACAACTCATCTAAAGTGAGCAGGAAGATGTAGAGAGGCAGGCACCAGCAAAGCTAGGGAGCAGCCTCTGCACAGGTGGACATGCAGAGCAGGAAGAGGTGCTGGGAGGAGACTCCTGCTGACACGTTAGCTGCAACAACTCCTCCCAGGAATGAGTCAAAAAGCGGAAGGAGATGATCTAGCCACAGACTAAATGCTCATAAACAGTCAGACAAGCATGCATTCATGGCACTCACACAAATAAACTTAAAGAAAAGCTCTGTGCATAAGTAAGGCTCACAGAACATAGCCAATGACATTTAAAGACAAAAGAATGCAAACTGGGACACAAGGAGGTACTAATGCAGGTGCACGTCAGTTAAATGTAATTTCTGAATAAGCAAATAACTTACAAAAAATATACACACACTAACTAAACAAAAACGTGGAACTCAAAGTAATTTCCTTAAATTCACATACACAGAATAAAATCATGTAAACAAATACAAACTATTTACAGATATAAACAACCTTCACACAGGCAAGAACAACCAGTATATATATACAACATACACACAAATATATAACCCCAATGCAAATACACATCTGTACAAACTATATACAGAAGTGCACAGCACTAACAGGCTACATATTCATATCCAGCAACCACAAAGATACAGTGATACTCCAAGTATGTAACAACACATACACACAGAATATACAGACCGATATACAACATTCATATATATGCTCAAAATGTAAATACAAATACCTGGCATTCATAGAAATACACAGCACTAGCATTGTGCCATAGGTGCCCAGACATCCATATGATCTGTGGTATGCATTCTCCTACTAGGTAGTATTATACATAGCTTAACATAGACATTTTCCAGGTCTCCATAGTCATGCACAGAAATACGGGTCCAACCTGCCACTCACCCCAGTACATAAGGACAGATAAGTGGAAACCAGTCATCCTAACACAGAAATATAAAAACCAAACAGGCGTGCATTCCTAGGAACACAAATACACAAGCAGAGAGGCACACAAATACAGCTGAAGCTAGACCAGCTTGTCTTCAAAGAGTACCAAACCCTGCCAAACTAAGCAGCACTATAGGCTTTAGAAGCAGAGCATTCTGTCCAAACTGCCTTCTGTGATGTAAGCCATTAACTCTCCCTTACCTGGAGTCCTCCTGAGCAATGCGTGGCCCCCAAACTCCCAGAATGTGTGCAGACACACACACAGAGATACAGTTGTTTCTCTTCCTTACAGACTGACCTCTAGATTCATGGTGCAAGAGCCCACGTTTCTGACAGTGCTGTGCTGCTTATTCATTGTCCTCTCCTTTATCCAGTTTCCCCCTCCTCTATTTTTCCATACATACTTTCCCTTTTCTGATCCTCCTCCTGCAGTTTATTTTAAAAGGCGCAGGATGAGTAGCAGGCAGCTTTTCTATGTCCTCCTGGGAGTCTCACTGGCCAAAGGCCCTCAGGAGGGAGAAGTGTGTGGCTGCTGAGAACAAAACTTCCTCTTCAATTTACATTTTTATCTAGAATGGAAAGGAATGTTACCTACGCTTGTGTGTATAGACACAATGAGCCTGGATGTCCCCTGTGACCACTGCAGTTTGCAGTGATACACCATCGTTGCAAACTGATGGCCACTGGAAACTCAGCCACACTGCATGAAGCAACATAGTCCCAGGAAAAGCAGGAGGAAGACACTGTGAGAGTGTGAAACACTCCGGAAACCACTCACTCCATATGCACAGCTATAAACTGCTGGATGAGCACCCCACAATTGTGTGTGACAATTGGAACATGGGGCTGGTGCCCGAGGCAATGTAACTGCGTGTATCTCCAGTGTCATTTAGACTATTGCTGACCTGCAATAGAGCAGTGATGTAGAATAACGTAACTCAGCTGCGGTGACAAGAAATCACAGCATGAAACAAAACAGCCCCACCACAGACAGTACTGCTGTTGTATCTCTTGCAGGGGTCCAAACACAACAGTTTTGGGAGAACAGAAATACATCTAGTATGCCTAGAGGTGAATGTACATCAGGTGCCGTGATACAGTCCAGTAGAATGACTCACTCGTACTCTGCAACTGTATGCAGGCAGCATAGGAAAACAAATGTATTTCCCCACAGGACAGTTAAGGGTTAGACCTCTCTGCACTAGTACAACCACAGCACTGGTAAAGCATCGTCACACTGCAGATGACAGCATAAGCATGCTGTATGTCCTGAAACAACCCCCGTATGCTGTGGAACAATATGATCGTACTTACTAAAACACACAGTTCCCAACTCAGTGCCGCAGTGATATAGCCACAGTGAATTCCCTCTCATGGCCAGGTGACAGTCTATTGTCAGTCAACACATTTCGTCATCTGCAGTAACAACTCTTTCACTTGTAATGATAGTCCAGTACAGCCTGCACCAGTGTACCAACAATTACCACATTGAAACAACCTTACTGCATGCAGTGATGCAGAGGTACCAGCAAAACCAGTTCACAGCCCCTCTGTGAAGAGTGTTAATGTCCCTGACCATAATAGGGCAGCATAGCAAGCTGTGACACAGTTATTCTCATCATTACTGTCACAAGCCCACAACCGATACAGTTACATCAACGTGATGAGCACAGCCACACTGCCTGCAAACACTTATTGATGCCACTGACAAAGACACAAAGTGACCTGAAATGTCACAGCTATGCGTCCCAAATTATATTATTGTTGCCCCTCTGCACAACACAAATGGGATCATACTTGCAGTGGCACACTCAGCTGCTGTACATCTGCTCAAAAACTCAGACCTTCTTAAGCATATTATACATCTCTCCCCTCTGTGTTACTTCCCATATAAACAATTGAATTCAAGATTTTCCTTGAGACAGTCTATGTCCTGTGCAGTATCTAAAAAAAACCCCAACTCCCAGGACTGGGATTGTTGCAGATAACCCTGCCTCACACCCCACCTTAAGAGGGCTTTTCTACTTTCCCAACAGGAAAATGGGCAGGTAGGAAAATCCCTAGGCTGGACTGTCAAAACACTGCCCTGCAATCACAGTTCTCCCATGTGGAGCGAGGGAAGAGAAAACTACCACGATGCTTCTCAGTAGTGGGTGTTGTGGTAGTAAGTCACAAAAATATGTGTGCAGAACATAAGAGAAGTGCAGTGATGCTGCCCATCCTGCAGCTACAGGACTAACAGTGTGAATGCTTGTACCACTAGTAGGCAGCTCCCTGTTCTGCAGAGCTCAACCCCATTTTGATGAGTACAGTGAACCACTTGCGTGGATGCAGCTAACCCTCTTCATTTGAAAACACCACCAGACCTGCCAAAATGTGGTGACCTTTAGCTCTCTCCCTGCACTGACACAGCCCTGCATCACTTACTTCAATGTAAATCACTCTAATCATCAAAATGACAGGTGAAGAAAAGAAAGGAAGAACTTTGCTTTTGCAGGTTCGCTCCCCCATCTCCACTGGGGATTCCTTTACTGCAAACAGCCTGAGTATTATTACCTTTTACAGTAGCAATCACTCCGTCCCCTCCTCTCCCACAAACCTACTGCTGATATTAGCACAGATCATACTAACAAGCCTGTGGGTTTTATTACTACTGATACTAATAATACTGGACACATTACGTCTGCTCCCACCAATAACAGGCTGCAGATATGATCCCTGCTAATGCCAATAATACTGGGGGATATTATCTCTGCCGTTGTGGGCACTGCAGATATTATTGCCAGTAATGCTATCAAATACTACAGATATTGTCAGGGACCAAGATTAATAATGCTGAGAATGTTACAGCACTGGCCTCACCGGAAGGCTAATTCCCAGATGAGAATTTGGGTCCATAGAGGAAGTTTGTTTGTGGCCCGATATGGAAAAAAAGAGCTATCTCTAATAAGAGTGGTTTTGTAAAGATCCCCAAAGTTTCACCCAGATGGAGATGCTGTGTTATGTAGGGAACAATCTGAAATACTTATTTCATATTATCTAATTTTCTGTCTATCCATCCATCTGTCTGTTCTTTCCTTTCTCCCCATCTCTCCCTTTTTCTTCTTATACAGTGCTCAAGACCACAGTATGAGTGACAGAGTGCCTCTGGGTCACTCCAATTTTCATCCTTTTAGCTATCAATCAGGGCTTATGGAACAAGAGAAATATTTTCATATTATTTTTCCCCTTTATCTTTCTGGACTTCTTATTGCTGCTCCTTAGACTGACAGTTACCCTGCTGAGCTTGGCCTGCCATCCCAGCATAGTACAACATTAGGACTACGAAGAGCTAGGAATTCCTGTTTCCAGCTGCAGCTTGATACTGCAAGACCCTCAGTGGTCTTGGGAAAATCATTGCAAGCTGCAGGGCCACTTGTGCCTCTGGAAGATGGTGAGTGTAAGCGGTGGGGAAGGTCAGAGGGGAATTGCAGTAGCCTCGGCAGTGCCCATAGACTGCAAGAAATCACAAATACTGTGCTACACAAGTGATGGTGAAATTTTTAGCCAAACTGTTTTAAAAAGCATAGGAGAACAACTCTTTGCTTTGTCTAATCTGTCAGAGAGTTTACAATCACTGGTCAAAAACTGAAACAAGTGGTATATGTGGTCTTAACAGGGCAAATCCTGACCATCCTTCTTAGGCACTCACCTGAGGAAGCCGTGCAGTTTTAATGAAAGACTTGTGATCTGACACTTCTTTGTCGTGACTAGTAGACACTCAGAGCTACCTCCCTGCTAGCGCTCTCCCAATGACAAAGTGTTCCCGGGCTGCTCTTGCAGTTGCAGCCAGCATACTTGGTAGGTTGGGATTTCCCCTCTTCCCTCTAACTCCCTGTGAGGGACACACCTGGCTGTCAGCGTCCATCGCTGAGCTCACCTCACGCATCCGTCTGGCTACTTCTGTCCAACACGGGAGTTCTGCTACATCATCTTGACACATAATTATCTCTCCTCTTCTTAATCATCTGTGCTACTGTCTAATGTAGGCACCAGCTGCAGCAAGGAGTACCTGGGGGAGGGGGTGTGCGCAGATAGAGGCTTCTCTGTCTTTCTACCACCCTGTTCCCCTCAGCCATCACAGAGGTTGCTAACAAGATTCTCAGAACCAGGGCTCAGAAGCAGCTTGGTACTTCCCCCTGTCTGCTGAAATACATTCCTCACAGAGGAATCCTTGCAGCAGAGTTGGTCCAACAGAGCAAAAAGAAAGAGAGCAATGCTGCTGCTTCTGCCTCCTTTAGGGAAGAGCCACTTCCCAAATGCTGGGACAGTAGATGTGCATTGGGAGCTCATAAGGGCTTTTTAATGCAAGAATAAACCCTGTGGTTAAGAAACTGCAACAAAACCATGCTCAGAAGCTCTGGGAAAAGCTGAGAAAGTGTATGCATTCAGCATGAGCATGAAAAAGTACCTCCACTGGATTTCTTGCCAGGCTTTCCTAATCCCCATCTCAGCTAGAAATAATCAGAGTTCTTAGAGCTACAGGGGAGATTGCCCAGGAGTGAGTGCATGTCCCTGGCTGTGCAAAACCTCCCCTTGGACTCTTCTAGCCTCAGGACCCAACCCTGCAAAGTGATGATGTCTTTCAGTATTTCTTACAGAATGTGTGAGCCAGGAAAACTCAGCTCGTGGCTGGGGGTGTTCAGCAGCTGGTAGAGGGTCCCATGCAAGGTTTCTCTGGGACAGAAGTGTGACATCTACCTGCAGCAGATATCTGGAGTGGCAGGATGAAGGCTGTTCTCTAAGGCAGTTGCAGCTGCGTCATGTAACTGCCAAGTAAAACTCTGAGAGCTGAAGACAAGCAATGTCTCCAGGATTATCTGGTACCTTTTTGATTCCTAGTGGGATATGTGGGCTCTTGGCCAACAGCAGGTTGTTGCAGAGCATTGCTTGTCCTTCATAAATCAAGTCTGGTATAAATTAAGGACAGACAAAGAGAGTTGTTCTTACTGTCAATATGTCATTGTGAAGTATCACAGTCTTAAGAAAGCTGCTTGGTTGTTTCTGTGTTTAACTGTACTCCTTCAAAAAAAGCTGAGGTTCAGAGGCTGGAAGTGACTGCGTAGCTGCACCTAATGTGGGTTGATCTTTCCAGGTATTTGGAAACAATAGCTAAGTCAGACTGAACTGCTTCATTTCAAATTGAGATATGGAGGCACCATGCTGAGAGCTGGTGTATCACAAAACCCCCAAATAATTGCCAAGAGATTTTCACAACCATTAGAGAAACTTGTCGCTCAGATAGGAAATGTCGCTATTTCCTGCATGTGTAACGATGGGAAATGCTGGAGAGGTCTGCAGTGTTTGCAGTCTCTTATTCCTGACATTTTTTGACTTTGAGGCATTGGTTCGGCCCTTCCATTGCTACACTCCTCTCTTAGCTGGGCCCTACTGCCATCTAGCTGGGAAATGGATCTTCCTCTGGGGCCTGATCCAATTTCCAATGACATCAGCAAAAATCTTCCCATTTGCTTTAACAGGAGTTGGATTGCGTCCTTGCCTCTAGTTTTACTTTGTGTTAGGGAGAAAGGGATCACAGTGACTGCCTTTGGGGAGGGATTATTTTGTTTATTTGGATGCAAAATTTACAGATGTGAACCTCACCAGAACCAATGCTGTGAGAATTACTAGCAAAACCCCAAAATGCAGCATCTCTCTCAGGAGAGCTTTCTCTTCTTGCCACATACCACAGAGAATCCTCATGTACTCTTGCACCATACAACCTCGAGGTTACAGTACACGCTGCACACCAAGCCACCTGTACTACTAAGAGGTCCCTCCATGCAACAGACAACGGTGGAAAACAACATGCTGAAGGTAGGTCTGAACCGGCCAAACTGGTCAGGCCCTGCACTTGGAAGAGTTCACCTCCTGGCCCTCAGTTTTTGAATACAGCAAATTAAAAGAGAAAGATTGAAGAAAAAAATAAAGGTTTACAAAGCCATTATAAGACCACCAAGACCTTATCCATCACTCCTGACTCAGTCTGTCTAGACCTGAGGCTCCAGTTTCTGGTTCATTTCAGGATTCACTTTGTCCTGAGTCCTTCCCAGCAGGTAGGAAGGAAAAAGAGATAGCTTAATCCTAATTTGTTAGAGCCCTAGTGAAAGTCTTAGATAACAACCTTAGAGCCACAGTACTCAGAAGACCTCCTGTTCTGCTTTCAGTCTGTTGCAAGCATGGCAGTTATGTTGCAGATGCTACCCACTGAAAACTGGGCCCTTACGATCAGCAGCTAACGTAGCTCATGGTACATCACAGGGCAGGAACGTGTTTGCAAGGGGAATGAAAGATAACTCCTGCATTGCTGGTGCTTCTCCAGGATGGCATTTTGTTTGAAAATGAGTTGGGGAAACCATGTTTACCCACAGTTCAAAGTCCGGGCACCTGCTGGCACCTGGAGAGTTCAGTTCCAGCCATTTCCAGCAGTGAATGAACTTGGGATCAGCTCCAGCAATGGAGACGGCTCTCTGCCTGCTGAGCAGATGTCTGGAGATGCAGCCTGTCATGAAAGGGCCTCGGAAGAAGAGTATTCCAAACCAGCAGGGCAGTGGCGGGGACCTGGTCTCTGTTGCTAAAACTGATCTAGCCCTTGGAGCAGCTGCAAACCTTGGCCTGAAATTGGAGCCTGTACATGGGGACAAAGAATATAAAAGGGAGGATGAACTTCTCCCCTCCCCCTACCTTCATCACGTTTCCTCTTCTCGCCATTCGACCGAGGAATCCCCAGGATCCCGTTAATGGAGTAAGAGCCCACTGGATCATTGGAGGCACTGGAGACGGGAGGGGATGCTGTGCTGGGCACTGGACAAAAGGAAAAGGGAAAAAGGGCCATGAGGAGAGCAGCACAGCACTCAGGGATCCCCCAGCTGAAAGCTACACATGCCACCAGTCCCTGGAAAGTCTAGGCTCTAGGCAGACTCTCAGTTCCTCACACTGAAGAACTCATACTCGCTCCACTGATAATGTTGCTGCATTCCAGCTTTGCCAGTCCACTCCTATACCACAGCTCTGAAGCCTTACAGTATAGGTTCATATTAATAACAAGCAAATGTATTTCATCAAGAAACTAAACATTGTTGTTCTGTTCTAGTTCAGTGCAGGCTTCCTAGAACACGCTGTAATAACTCAGTCCAGAGTTGCCCAGGCTATGTTCTTTAGTAACTTCCTAGTCCATCCGTATTTTACCAGATCATTTCCTCTCAGCAGTTTTTCACCAGGAGTGGCCATGTTCTGTCTTAGACAGACCAGCCTTACACATCCATCCAAAATGCTGATTGAAAAATTACCTTCTTAGCATAGGTTAGAAGCATTTGAGTGTTGGGCCAATAAATTCCATTCCCTACTAGAACAAATAGTGATACATATTCCAACCCAGATTAATAAAAATCTAGGATCTTCCTTTTGCACTAACCAATGTCAACAGGCAGACTTCTCCTGCCACTCAGGGCTATCCAAGATTGCTCATGAGTTTCCAATATACCATAAATGGCAAGTCATCCACATTAGAAATGAACAAGTCATGATAATCAGGGCTTTACAGTATAGAACAAGTAGAGCTTTGCCCATTAGGTCCCAGTAATGTGGAGAATATCCCAATTCTTTTATAGGCCACTACCCATCATTTAGCTCATAAAGCACTGACCTGAACCAATCAATACATCCAATACAAGCCTTCCACAATGGAGCAGAACCTGTCAAAACTATCCAATGTAAACCCACACTTCCCAGTACCTCCCAGAGCAATGAAATACTCCAGTAGCAGCACAACCATCACTATCCCAGCTCAGCCAATGCATTTACTAGACACTGCACTACTTTTCCAAGAAGGAATAATATCTGCCAACTCCATCTGTTGTGGTCAGTGAGTCCCCGTCCAGCAAACAAGTCCACGTTAAAAGGGCATCCAGAAATGCTCTTCTATACTGTCCCATTAATTCCATTGTGCTCCGGAACACAATTTGTGTACAGGATTATATCTGCCAGCTCTGTCCCATGTAGACAAGCACTTTCCAGTCAGTCCTTGTACAGCAGCTGATTCTCAGTAACCAACAGTATCTAAGGCAGTGTGTTAAGCCACGAATAAGTCACTGTGTTTCACAGTATCCCAGAATACCATGTGCTTTCTTTTTTCCAGCTCTGAATCACTACTTTATAAAGCTAAGATAGCAACAGCAGACATATGCACCATGCACCCACAGAGTGAAAAGCACCTCACCACACATCTACAGAGTACCTTTAAACACAACAGGCTAGGAGATATTTGGTCGCTTCATTATAGCCTCCATCTTCTGCTCGCATTGATAAACTCATCTTCCCCATCAGAAAATGTATTTTCTCAGTGAAATACACCCATGGGATACCCGACTGTAGAGCTAGAACAATGAACTCTGTTTCAAGGCATCAGGAATATCTTACCCATGTCTGTGTAATACTAACTCTAAGAAATGGACCAATTCCAGTGAAAGCAGAGAAGATAAACTGGGAGGGTGGAGGGAAAGCGAGTGAGAATAAGGAGGCAAAAGGTGAAGACTGGTGCTTAGACAGGATAGCAGTAGGTACTTCTCTCCAGGGAGGTGAAGGAGAGAGCATGAACATGAAATGGGTAATATGTCAGAATCACTATAGACAATCTCCTACCTTGGGCTGCTTTCTCTGTCACGATTCCCTATTCTGCAGAAGAACAGAAACCTCTGATTTCCACTGAAGGTTCTTTCCTCTCCCCCCTCCTCTCTTTTGCTCTGCTTAGCATCTGCTTGTCAGACTTCGTTCCCTCAACTAAGCTTCATCCTCATTACCACTTGTCCTGTCACTGCCCTTCATGCCAGTCTTCTTACCGATAGTATGTCCTGGTGCAGTCACACCTGTCCCGCTCCCGTCTGGTGTTGGGTGAAAAGGTTGCTGAACTTTGGTTCTGATGATCCTGGAAAAGAATAAAACATGTTCAGAACTCAACTGCAACTTCTCTGTATTTTTCCAAACCCACAATCCCAGCTATCAGAACCTGAAGGCCTGATCTGAGCTCTGCATGCAGCAGAGTGGCTTCATTTGCCTTCTCGTGGTTCTAATTCCTCTGCTTTAATGGTCCAGTTCCCAGAGACCTGTCCTTGCTCTGCTCTGTGAACTTCTCCCCAAACATGAGTATTCTTTGCATAATAATGGTGCACAGTGAATGAGTTAGGAACTCCTGTGTGTTAGCAACTGCATTGTCATTTATGATCTGATCTGCCAGCACGATCACAAAGCAGTCTTTGCAGGTAATAGAGCCACTGCTGGATTTACAAATGGTGTACGTTTCATTTTTTGTGTACCTAAAAAATACCTTTCTGGCATAGAACTGAATGCTGTGAACTGATGGGAGCTTGCCCAAAGCCCTTGCCCATTCTAAATGAGAAGATGAAAGCAGAAGGCATCTGTAGGAAGTGGTGATAGCATAGAGATCATTAGAGAAACGAAGCTCCCACAAAGAGGGCAAAAACTGGTGTTTATCAGGTGGTGGAAGGACACAGCATGGGAACTCAAAAAGCTGTCTCAGTGGATACCACAGAGCTCATAATGCAGCTCAGAATGAAAATAAACTGAAGTGTAATTGTCAGTGCTCTGTTTCTTGTTACATGAAATCTTTCACCTGTAGGTCACTGGTTTAAATCCAGCTGAGGTCAGTGGTGAAAGAAAATCGCTAGTACCCAGTACCTGACTGGCAAGGTCCCTGCCTGCTGGCAGATGCTGGGTATCTGTGACTCAGGAACCAAGGAACTTGGGCAAATAAGCTATGATCTGTGGAGGCCACAGAGGCCAAATTCCTTTAAAATGAGCCTCTCCAATTAGGGTGAAGGCTACAGATGCTCTTCAGCCTGAGTTTCCAGAACTTTTAGCCCTGCATTCTATTAGCTTTAACTTCTCTGAAAAAAATCTCTCCAGAAACTGAAAGCAAATACCACAATCTCCTTGCCCACCCGAAAGATTCCCTTAAAGATTCTCTAAGATTCTCTTATTCTAAAGAGTAAGTTGTCAGAACCTGAAAAGAGCAAAAAGTGTCTGTTGGGCAACATGCACGGTAGAGGCAGGCAGAGACTGTGAGAGGGCATTTTTAAAAAAGCACACCTCCTGTGAGTGAAATCTCCTTAAGAACAGAAAGGTATTTTGGAGCATATCGCCTTAGCACGTTAGAAAATTCCAATACACACAGGATAAAGTGTGGGCAGTAGCTGAAGTGGTAGAGGCTGCTGGTAACATAGCTAGAGACAGAGAATGTCTAGGTTCTAGCTGGGGATGGAGATCCAGATCTTCAACACGTATAGATCAGTGACAGGCTCTAATCTATAGCTGCAGAGAACCTAAACAGAAGATGTCTAAGGGCCTCAGGGACAGATTCTGAGGTCATGCCGATCTGCACTAGATGAGGAGCTGATCCGAGAAGGCTGTGCTAGGGCAAATAATATAACTTTTTTCTTCTTTTTCTGTCTTTTTCCTTTACTCTTCTCTCACATTCCCCCTAAAGCCCCCTGAAGTGCCACTCTGGTTGTGTGAATTTATTGATTTCCCCCAACCCAGAGAAAGAGAAAGAGGGGATGGGGTGCAGGCAAAGGGATGGAAATAGAAAGCTATAAATTATTTGTGACAGGAAAGCAATAGTGCCAGAGTGCTGAGCACAAGTCCCGTGTCACTATTAGATTCCTTTTAGCCTGATGACACTGTAAAAGAGGTTAAGTGTCTGATGGAATCGTACACCTTGGGGGCAGGGGCAGTCCAGGAGCTGAACAAGCCGCAGAGAGCGGGTATATCAATTCTCCAGGCCAATAATATTCCTCTCATTGATCGCAACACAAAGTTCAAAAATCTCATTATAGCTAGGCAGACCTGGAACTTTTTAAAAATCAATAGAGTGATATAATGTATGTATACTTTGTATAAATGTATCTATCCATCCATCCATCCGTCTATCCAAAATCTGCCTGAGGGTATCTAAGTTAACCTACACATTATACTGTGTTATGTTCCATTGTAATATAGCCTAGTGAATGCATTAGAAGGTTTCCTCTACAGCCTTAGATGACATATTATAAAGCATCCTGTTAGCACTGCGGTGATGTCACATGGTTCCATTCATACTGAGATATGACATCACATTTGCCAGTACCAGGTTTGTACTGGGAGGTGGCATCAGACAGCTCAGCTTCTACTGAGGGGAACCATAAGACGAGGCTAATTATACTGAGATGGCTGATCAGGCTGTGCTGAATCATGCTGCATGAAAATTGCAAAGTTCTGAAAAGCCATTTAGAGTAAAACCAGCCTGTGAAACGATGGTGGTATAAAATGCCCGTCCATAATGCCTGTCAAAAACCCAGTCAGGAGATGAAGAGGAAGGTTCAATTTCCTTCCCCTTTCAGTTCATGGTCTCTTGGCTGAGAATGCCAGTTAGTGCCAGTTGTAACTGCTTACTGAGATATGTCCATCAGGAACTGGAATGAGACGCACCAGCTCATTTCACCAAGTAGCCATCAGCTGGTAATGATTTTCGGTCACTACCAACCAGGGCCAGATTTCAGCTAGTGACCCAGAGGTGAACGGCTCTGTTCAAAAATGTTCCCCTTCTAAGAGTGAAACTGGTTTTACGTCAAGGAAAAGTGTCTGGAAGCAGTGAGCAAAGGGGAGCTGTTTTTGTCGTGCAACCTCCAGTGGCTTGGGTCAAATCATTCATGGCCTGAAATGCACAGCAAATCTAATGAGATCTCGGGTGGAAGGTATTTCCTATGGCTAAAAGAAGAGGCAGGTCATGAAGAGACCCTCCCCAACAGCGCTCCTTTGCCTTACAGTCACAACTGAACTCTAGCATTGTAAGGAAAGAGGAGAAATCTCAGGACCCTAACACTCAGTACAGAACACGGCAGTGCACCCCCCAGGTCGATTCATTTAGGGACAGTGATAAATAGCAGGATAGCTCAGCATCACTGCTGCTGCTTCAGGAGCCTTTGAGTGAGTCTGTCCTACATGAGACCACCTAATGAAATAGCAGATGAAAGATGAACAGAGCTGACCTGGTCCTGTAGCAACAGATGCAGCACAATAATAATGACTTTAAACTCCAGGATTGCCGAAAGCTTCTCACCCTTACGGGAGACTGAACTACACACTAAGCCAGCTCTACTGCCTCAAGCCTTGGATTTCTGGATTACTGCTGTGTAAGAGGGACCAAAACCTTGATCTCTTCTTGCTGCCTTTGATGACTAGTTCTTGCCTCTAGACACTGGAGAAAGACAAGCCTTTCTGCAGAACACTTCCCAAAAGCACATGGGCTACAAATCCTGGCACGCCAGTCAGCAGTGATGATTTCTTGAAGTAAATGCTGGCATTTTCACACGTCTTTCCTCCAAAATAAATTGTCACTTTGGACTGAATTCATCCCTGCTCTAATTCCATCACAGTCAGCGACTCCAATAACAGAATTTGTGTTTAATTAGGGACATAAACTGGTACTTACTATAAATTCCCATTTTTCATTTTCCAGTAGGAGGTTTTTGCACAAGTTATCTACTTTAAGTTTCAGAGACTATATACAGAATTAATACATAACCTTCTGAAGTTTCAGCAAGAGGACATTTATAGATTTTTGATTGCAGTAAAGCAACTGAACTTCATTTCACAATCTGAATTTAATACGCAATATTATCTTAAGTAATAGCATATAATGTCATTACAGTACATAGTATCATACTGTGAATTATACATCTATTCCTGGAATTCATGAGTTACCATAGTTGGCTTGTAGTAACTCTTTCCAGAGTTAATGCTGCATACAGCTCCAGCTGAAACCAACTGCCTGTTTCCAAATACCTTTGACTTGCTTAAACGTCCAGTATTTGATTGTGAATATCCAATGTTTTGTTTCTATTTCATTATTTTCAGCCACTTTAGTGCAATTCCTTTTGCTTATTCTGAACATAGACGGACAGACAAAAATAATCTCTTCTAGTATAATTGTAATAAGCTCTAATCAAATTCCAACAAGAATGTGGAAACAAATATTAAAAGTTAAAATTAGCTGAGCCGTAGTCCTTTCTGAAAGACAGAACATTCTTTCACTACTTGTAAAAAAACAAGTACAAAATCACTTCTAAACCTGTCCAGGAATTATTTGCTAAAAGAATGCCAGATCATAGGAAATGTCCCTTGCTTCTCTGACATTTCTACCCAAACTCTCTTCCAGCCTGACATACTCTGTGGTTTCTCCTTTCTTACTATTGCTGTCAGAGTCTTTAGGCAGTAACTCAAAAAAAAAAAAAAAAAATCATAGTAGAGCTGATGACAATGAGATGAGGTAGGTCTGAAACATCTGGAATCCCAACCTATCAATTCTTTTAATCCTGGAAGAACAGAGTGGACTAAGAAGAACAAAGTTGCACTATGTGGTGTGCCCTACTGTCCCAAGGAGACCCTGACAGATTTCAGGAAGCACTGGTATCCTCCCTTTGATCACATTTCTTTGTCTTGGATTATTTTTCAAAGTGGAAGGATACACTCACCAGAGCACCAAACTCCTTGTAATTGTTTTGGAGCATTCATATTTTAAATGCTCCATATTAGAAGCACATTACAAGACCCCAGGGTGTGCATTACTGGGCAATTAAAGCGGTTCTTGGAAGGCTAACATTGCGAAGCTTCAGCCTTTTCTCTGCAGTGTGTCCAAGGGAGGCTGAGATGGCCAAGGAACACACACCCTGCTGTGCCGCGCTGCTTAATTAGCGCCAGGCTGGGCTGCCGAGCCACGGGCTGTGTCGGCGGGAGAGAG
>VWZY01000770.1:0-23337 GCA_013399075.1 Chloroceryle aenea | reverse complement strand
AGCCACGGGCGGGGCCGGCTGGAGAGACAAGGCAGCCTGCGGGGGACTTGGTGCAGGGCTAAGCGAGACACTGATGCCTTCTCTGCTTCCTACAGAAAGGCTTGTGGCCATCCCAGTGAAGCCAGCATCAAAGCACACCTGAGGAAAAGAGGGAGAACATGAGATGGGAACAGGCAGCTTTGGGCCCCTTGGCAACGGCCGCCGTGGAGCCAACTATATCCTACCTGCGGATTGGTGCTGCACAGGCATAAAGAGATCTGAACGTGGCTTTGGTTCAAATAGAAGACAGTCTGATATTTCTGTGCGTGGGTCAAGACACAGCTGAATTCACAGCTGAGCAAAAGAAAGGGGGGAAAAAAAGTCTTGTTTTCACAAAGTTGAAAATGGAAAGCAAGCTTCATAGCATGGTGAGGAAAAACAACCAAGGGATTTAAGAGGTGAAGGAAGGGAAATAGAAAGTCTGATAGTTAGTGCCTAATCCGATTTAGGGAAAGGGCTTCAGTTCCTTGCTCTGTCATAGACCTCTCATCACGACTTTGGACAAATGGCATTTCTCTCTGTGCTCTGTTTCCTGCCTGAAGTGTGAAGATAGGAGCATTGCCGTGCCACCTGGGGCACAGTGAGGACAGCTGGAAGGAAGAGTGAAGGGCTCAGACTCTCTAAGAACAGGGGCCAAGTAAGTGCTTCAGCGAGCTGTAGCACAGTATTGGCTTCGTTCCTCTGCTTGAAGCAGAAGTGACATGTACCCTGCTGACAGTGGCTGTACGTGAAGGGAAGGGAAGTAGGCAAAGGCAACAGGAGCTGTTTTTCACCTGCACTGGCTTTGGTCATTGCATTTGAATTTGAAGTAGCAGATGTAGTTGGGAAGATCAAAGCTGTAGTTGCCCCCCAAAAGCCACAACGTAATTTCAACTGGGATGTGTGTGGGGCAGTAGTTTCTCCTACTGCTCTCAAAATCTACTGCAAAAATTGCAACCCTCAGAACAACAGCTGACATTGGCAGAAGCAGCAGACTCAGCTTCCTTGCTAGCTGGCCTGAGGCTCTGGTGCTCCCTGCCAAGGTAGCAGAATGCCTTCAAACCTTGCCATATTCAGGGGCCACGAGCAATATTCACACATTCAAACTCTCTCCTGTCATGAAAATCTCATTTCTTTCTCCCCATCTTTTGGAAAGGGAGGGAGAAGAATGGTGATCATGTACTACATTAGTATATAAGCACAAGTATGACTGATTAATTACATTGATTAGATAGATCAATTGATAGTCCTAAAAGGTGCCTGAAGAGGGATCATCTATTTTCTTGAAGCTTCCAAATAGGAGAGGTCGAAATGGAGATGCCTTACATCTCTCAAAACACAACCCCAGCTCTCCCTGAGAAGATTTGCCTCCTTATCTGCTGTTGATCTGTATAGGTCCATGAGCTTCACTGGAGCTACACTGACATGATGCCATTCAGGGGAAAAAAAAGTGCCACTTTTTTCCAAGGTAGCCTACTCACTCCAAATACAAGAGAAAGCCCAATCCTGCCCTTTTCTCTCACTGCATTTCTTGGCTGCACTCTGAGCAGAGGCAGAATTCACAGCAGCAGTTTTACTATCTGAAGGGCTTAGAGAGGAGCTAGGATTTTTTTGTTGTTTTAAATCAGTGACCCATGATGACACCATATGGTTTTATTTCATTTAATTTGAGCAGAGCATTAACGTTCAGCTTCTAGCAGATCTCTGCCCATTCCAGTTCTGCTGTGCTACACGGTACAAGACCACACGTAAGGAAGAGGGGGGGAAGGAAAGAAGGGTGAAGGTGTCTACCTTCTGGGATGGGGGAAGACCTGCCAGGCAGGGGGTTAGCCTCACAGCTCACTCTGCTAAGCAGTAACACACAACTTCATGCCACCGGTACTGATGGGGTTGACAGCGGTCAGCTCCATGTGTGTAGCTTGCCTAGCCTGATCTCCCAGAATAAATTGCTGTGTTAGGCTTTACGAAACATCTTCCCATTCATGCAAGCACATTTGTGTTAGGGTGCAAAACCCATCTGGGAAACAGAAGGTGTGCTTGAACAGTGGCTGTGTTGTGCAAAGCTGTGGCTACAGAGCCATAAGGACCAGGGCTAGCTGGCTTAAAGCTGGCTAAAATATATCTACATGAGCTGCAGTCAAGCAGTCACTTTAGCATAGAAATGTCCTCAGGCAGGTGTTTCTACTTTTTTATTACATTGAGTTCACATTTGGAAGGCTTTCTTTGCAGTCAGGAAAGGCAGAAATTCATTAAACTCCAAACATCTGGAAGATGTCATACAGTTTACAAAATACTGGAAGCAAACTTGATCCTGGGTTAGATGTTTGACATCCTGGGTTTAAGGTGAATTAAAGAAATCTTAAAGGACAAAGAGCATTCTGCTGGTTTTAGACACAGAAACATAGGCCTGAGAGGAGCCACCTGGGTCATCATATCCAAATTCTAATATTATAGGCAACCTCAGAGCAGATTTCAGCTCACAGCACCCAGGAAAGTATCCATCTCAGCTGCTACAGAACTACTGTTCCCCCTCAACAAACTTGTAATCTCTACAACAAAAGAACAAAAACTTCAAAAATTACAAGCCACGGGAAGAGAGCAAGAGAAAAACATTGCCAATGTCTAGGTTCCCTTCACTAGCAAGAGATTTCTGCCATAAAAACACTCTTAGGAATTAATCATTTTCTGTGAGGACACCTCCACTGCAATGACCACAGTTCAAAGCAGTTTTGTTACCTACGGACTGGCAGTCTGGGGTCCCGCTAGCAGCGCTGCTGCAGCAGCACGGAGCTGGCATAGGGTACAGCCCCACGAGCTGCCAGCACACCGGTGACTGCCACGCAGCATGAGCCAGAGCTGTCAGAACAGCGGCTGTGCCAGGAGGTGAGTTAAGAAGACCTACAGAAACACATTGGGCTTGCCAAGGTTAAATATCTTAATCTGGAGCATGGCAACTTTTAATTGAAAGCTTTGCTTTGAGCCCATTTCCAGTTATTAAAATTCAAGAGTCTGTGTTGAATTCCTTGTGGACATTCATTTTGATTAACAGAAGACATGTGTGTACTAGGAATCTTGAGATGGAAGGAATCAGATAAATGTAGATAACATTCTCAACTCTCATGCAAGCTATTCCATACCTCGTATTTTGTATAAAACCTCAGATCTTGAGGATAAGCAATTACTTCAGCTTTCATTTAAAAATGAGGTATTTCTGGCTTTTATGGCTGCAAAGACCAGGTGGAAGTGGGACCTGGCCACCACCCAAGGGGCCAGGACTGGAGGCAAAGGGAGAAAAAAAAAAAGCAAATACATTCTTGTTTAGAACCTTGTGAATTTTACTCCAGTCTCTTTGTTTTGGAAGGTATTTAATCAGGACTTTTGAATTTTGGGGTTTGGCAGTGTTGTGTATTAGCTGTGTATTATCTCTGTATCCTGTAGTGTGCTCCTTTGCAGTACACACTTGCATGTGTTGAGTAAGAAAAGGATTCCCTTTACTGGGGTGTCATTGTGTGTGCCTCCCTTATGTTTCTCAGAACTAATGAAAATTTCATAGTGGACACCTTACTAGTAGATGTTTGCCCCAAATCAAAACCAAAGCAGTGCTGCAAATGTGTCAATTTAGATCTAATGTTATTTTTTACATTAGGTTTTAAATAAATTAACAAAAATGTGAGATTTTAAGCCTTGTCAGAATAGCCTTTTTTTTTTTCCCCCTTTAAAATGACCTTTTTAGGGTGACTGGGAGACTTTGCTAAAAAAAAAAAAAAAGTTTAGATTTTATTGAAACAACAGGTTCCAATTACACTGAAATGTAGCTGTAGTAGTTCTGATTCAGAACCACATTGAAAAGTTGAAAATTTCCACAGAAAACCTGAATCTTTCCCTTCCTCTTAGAGTGCTCACTGCTCTTGGTATTACTTATTCTTTGCTTTATCATACTGCCCAAAGCAGTCAGGCACGGGTGAGAACTTCAGGACGTGGGTGCTGTGTAGGCTTCTGGCATAAAGTTAGTGCCCTTCTCTGTAGAAGATCATCTAGCTTTCATATTTATAGGACAAAGCCATCTTTTTATAATGAAAAGACAAATCTGTAGTCAATCTGCTTGGCTCATGTCAGTCACTATCAGTTCTAATGCTTAGAGAACAGGAGCTATATATTTGTTTGTGTATCCATATTGTGTTTACAAATGCACTAGCATTCTCAGTATGTTTTAATTACCACACAATGTGGTTTATCTTTGCCCATAGTTCTGCATTTATAACTGTAGCTATATGGAGTTAGACATTTGGGTCACATATTATATATTTAGGCCCCATGAAGAATTAATAAACATTTATTCAACCATTACAGTTTTTAACAGAGTTGAATGGGCATATAGGCTGTTCAGATCTGTAGCTTCTAACCATCACCAGCTAGCTATGTAGTTGTTTTTGTGCAGCACCAAGCACAGTTATTACAGATAATAAGTCATAACCACCTAGAACTCATCCATAACAAGGCTGTAATATCCAACATATCTGAATACTGCTACATAATTAATGTGGAACCTTGCTGTATTATAAGGCCCATACCTCTGTGTACATTTGCATAGTTGTTTAAGTTTCTGAGTGCAGATCTACTCTAAGCAACATATCTGGCATCCATCTGATTAACTGCAAAGCTATGGTTTTCTGTGGGCCTCCAGCAACTTACTATTTCTGT
Organism: Chloroceryle aenea; assembly: GCA_013399075.1. Classification (NCBI taxonomy): domain Eukaryota; kingdom Metazoa; phylum Chordata; class Aves; order Coraciiformes; family Cerylidae; genus Chloroceryle; species Chloroceryle aenea. The sequence goes on along the minus strand of VWZY01000770.1, from coordinate 18,618 downwards.
GCTTTCTGTTACAATTTCAGTGACTGATAGGACACACGGGACTTTTGTGTCCCATTCTCCTGGTCCCTGTATAAATACAGTCTCTGTCCATAAGTGTTAGCACTCTAAGGGTTTACCTACATACGGCTGTGCAAAATAACTAATTTGAATTAACTGAATGTGTGAAATTAAAGTGGTCTAGTTAAACTACATTACACCTCTGACTCCCTTGTTTAGAATTAAGGCAGCTTTAATTTAGTTTAGCTTAATTCACTTTGGAAATGAAGTAAACTAAATTCAATTTAGGACACTCAAATTTTGAATGAGCATCCAAACAATGTTTTAATGCTTTTAACCAATGCGCTTGCGAAGTTAATTCAGATTTATTTTCTAGTTTGCCCCTGCATAAACAAGCCTGTTGCCTATTCCCTGTCAATGAAACCATCCCGGCTGAGACTCCTTCAGCAATCCCAAACTGACATAAACCCTCCCAAGAGCAGCAGCTTAAATGATCCTCCCACATGCACGAATGTTTCCTCAACCCTGCATCCCCATACAGGCAACTTTTCTCCCTGTGATCTTGAGTGCTCTCTAAGACTGACTTGTCCAGAATTTGACACACCAAGGCAGGCAGTAGCTGGGCTACACACAGAAGATGTGCAGCAATTGTTTAACACTATCTGAAGACCTAAGTTATAAATATTTAATTATTCAAATTTTACAATTCAGGCTTTTGCAGTAGAATCCTATATTGCAAATTACAAGGTATCCTTTCTGAAAACCATATTCTAGAGAATTTTAATTATTTTATCCAGTTCCATTATTCCAAAACATGATCCTCTAATCTGAATTAAGTACTTGTTCACCTAATGAATCAGAATACCTCCAGCTGTAGATTAGCATGTATTTCATTTTTTGATCTAACTTAGATTGGACAAGATCAAATGCAATCAGAATTCATAGGTAGAGAAGTACAGAGCAACACAGGCAATAGTATTTGAAAAACTATACTACCTTTTCATTTTTTTCTTGAATATACTGTAGTCTAAAAAGACAGGAGGTAGCATAAGGTGGCCCAAAGATTCTATCTTGCCATTTTTAAAGGGCAGTTGCAAAATAAATCATGAACAAAAGAATCTTAGAAATAACACCAAAGCATATTTTTAATGAAAATAAAAGTGGTTTTTTTTAAGCATCATTATGGAAGTTGAAACCTTTACATTACCTTGATTAATTTTAAAACCACACCATGTATTTGGTCAAAGAACATTTTAGAAGGAAATTGTTGTCAAACATTATTTTTATCACAATGCAAAAAAGCCCTTGAAAAGTGGCCATTTGCAAAACCTGAACTCCAAGAAAGCACCTACTCTAAGTTTTGCTAAAACATCAACTAGACAAAGAGACAAATAAAGCAAAGAATGCCCATTTAAATATTCCAAGCCATCAAGTAGTATTTGATGAGATGTTAGGCTATATGTTTGTGCGCTTGTTTTTTATTGAGTTAGTGCTAATGAATAAATGCTGTTTGACAGCTACTACAGTCTCAGATCTTTGACAGGTAGTTTCACTGAAACAGTTACTGGTATAATACAATATGGACTGAGTCCTGTATGTTAATATGCTTGCGCAGAATGCATTTGCATGTGTGTAGGCACCTGTTTACGGGCATCTAGCTAAAAAGATACCACTGTAAGTATAATCTAAGTTTATAGCAACACATCAGTTTGTGTGGCTTTTTCAGTGTGGCTCTACCGCTGTACAAGGCTACGCTGATGTATCAGGGCATGCGTGGATGTGCTTGTGCACTTTTGCACACACTCATTTGCATGTCTGTCTGTCTGTCTGCAGGTATGTTTCTAGTTCTTTGTGTAATCTGGCTGCAGTGCTTTCTGAATAGCAATGAGCTCAGTAGACACGTGTATGTATAAATATCTGTGTGTGCATCTATCTGCATACGGATAGGTTTGTGCAGTGAGTGTGAGTGCATTTCTTTTTTGTGTGGTGTGTGTTTCCCTCCTGTAAACTGGATGCCTTCTCATGGTCTGATCTCAGTCACTGTGTATGCTGTCACTCCCATAAAAGGCAACGTCCTTCAGCAGCCAAAACACTAACTGGGCATCAGGAGACCTGGATCCTGATCCAGATGCCCTGTTGATGGACTTCTGTGACTTGAGCAGGCTCTTTCAATTCACTCTGTGCCTCAGTTTCCCCTCCCACCTTTTTGTTTCAAAGACTGTGGACATAGACTATCTGCTACTATGTGGATATATGTAATGCCATATGCAATGGGCTCTGTTTAGCTCAGTCAAGACCTTGGGTCTTGAGAGGACCTTCTGATGCTGTGCCATAGACTTCAAATAATATTCATCCCTGCACATGCCTGCTTGTGTGTGTTGGTGTTTGGGTGTCCACTTTGTGGCTGGCTATTTGTAGTTTTGTTGAAGAGTTTATTTCCCCATGTACATACAGAGCAGGGGGAGGCGGAAAGGAAGGAGTTATTAAATGCCAAGCGGATATGCAATAAATCCCATTGATTTTACAAACTCTAACTTGTCTTCAATCTCTTTCCATTCTTTATCCTGGGGGCATTGCAACAAAACCCTATTTTAAATACCTCTTCTCTCCCCCTCCCCCTTCCCCCTCCTCCCGCTCCCCAAAAAAGTGTCAATATTTTATTTGGATTTTTAACTTCGCTCCATAACAGTTGTTTGACCTCCTGACTCATGTGAGTCACATAAATTCTGGGACTTTATTCAGGAGCCATGTTCCTGCTATTGAATAAGCAATTTGGGAGGGTGAATTAATGACTTGTGCTGTTGCTGGAAAGTCCCTGAAGAAATATTAAAATTGCTTGCAGACTGAATCAATACTCACTGAACACCCAGCATGAGGACCTGGGCTTTTTAATGGCTACAAGCAGCAGCACTCAGTAGAGGAAGGGGAATTCCTGTGCACACAACACACGCAGGCACACACAACCAACAGCAGTCTTCCCCCGGCCTTGCTGGCTTTTCCAATAATGGCACATTCTTGTGCATGCAGCCTGGTACGAGCTGATGCCTACTGTGCCAGGTAAAGGACTCAGAGGCCATTTCCACTGTCTCCCTCCCAAGAAGATCATGAGGTATTTGCAAATGGCAGCCATTCGGGCCTTGTGTTAAGCACTAGGGTTAGCATGCTCTGGCACGGCCTGCAAGGCCCAGGGAAGGTTCATTATTTGTGGCATTATGAGCATGTTTTATGTGGGCACTTCACTTTTTTCTTCTCTGAAGGAGGAAGACATTAGTATTGTGGTAGATTTGGGTGTGCTGCTGTGGTTTGAAAAGAGGATGGGGCTGTTTTGCAGAGGCACGTCTGTGAAATGGTTCTGTGGCTTTGGGTGCTGAACAGCATTTCCGTCTGTCCATATGTGTTGCGTTTCTGATATCCAGTAGGTTTTGCTTTCTTACGCTAGCTTGTGTTGGTTACTATTGTATGTCATGCACCCCTGCTTGTGTTAAGAGTGACTGCGTGATGCTTTTGGTCATTGAGCAAAGGTGTCACTTCACTGAACCAACCTGTTTTGATGCTAAGGGTACAATCCTGCATTGTCCTGAGTGCCCTGGGTGGGGGTCCAACAGCCTCACTAGGACATGAACATGCTTGGCACGCTCCTTGTCAAGGCTTTTACTATTTGTTGCTCGCTAGGCTGACAACAGCCAGATTTTGCTCGCACCTTGTTTTGCTCTAAACCAAGGGTGGGTTTGGTTGCCAGAGTTTTCAAGTCTCCTTTGAGAATGTGGCCCTGTGTTTTGCCATTGTGGTTGTGAATGGCTGTTTTGTATTCACTTGTTGGGTGGCTGTTATTGTGTATTAACACCAGGGTGGGTGCGCTTTGTATGACCGCATGTCTGTCTCATTGATTCCATCAGTATTATTTTGTAATCGTGTGTCTCTGTGATTGAGTTAGTGTGCATTTCAGGGCTCCTGTGTATTGAATAATGATGTCAGGGATTGGGTTGTTTGACTGGGTAATGGCCTCTTTTCAGTGTTGTAAGTGAATGTGTCCTTCTCCTGTTTCCCTGTCTCGGCTGGGGCGGGATCATTTACACTAGGTGATTCCTTAAGATGCTCACATGCACTAAAACAATATGCCTTTGGCTCCCGAGTTCTCCCTGCCAGTGGGGTGTGCCAAGGGTATGCTGCTCGGGTGTGTGTGACGCATGGGCTGGCATGCCTGGCTGACTTTCAGCTGCATGCTCCAAGGTCTGGCCACTTTCTTGTGAATAATTGTGTGTGTGTGTCAACACATTCCTAAGGCTAGTGAATGTGTTTACATGCGTGTGTGCCTTCCAGTGCACTCAGGGGTTTTGTTAAGACTTTTCAGTTATGTTTTTGGAAAAGTCTCTATATCCTAGGTTTCTTCACAAATACATGCAAAACTATAGAGCGCAGTTTCAGCAAGATTGGGCTGACTCTGTGAAGGGATCTATAAATGACTACATACATCTGTAGTGAAGGGCACTCTTGCCTTTGCAAGGGTCTTCTTGTGTGACTCTATATTAATGCATAGAAGGGCATCTGTGTCAGTTAGCAGATGTCTCTGATCTGTACGTGACTGCCTGGCAATGTTCCCATGTCAGAACTGCCCTGCGTCTCTTATATATGTAAGAAAGAATGAAATTCTATATAAGCAGCTTTTGTCAGTAAGTAAATGTGTTAAGAAATTTTAAATGCTTAATGAATCTCTGGGTTTGTGCAACATCTCCTGACTTGTGCGGATATTGTGTGCTAATGCCCTGAGACAGTATAGCCACATTTGGTCCCTTGGAAATGAACGACAGTTTGGTTATTTTTTCAGCTGATGGTTATGTGTCATTGCTGCTTGGATTTATTTGCTCTGCACAGGCAATATACCTGGCACTGGGCCTGTTCTGTGCTTCCTCAGCCATCAGGATTTGGCCCAGCAACAGCCACATCCTGACAAAGTCTAGAAAAAGGCTGTGAAAGACCAAGAAAACTTCCAGGGAGAGCTCTCAACTGTACCCTATCATCAAAATATCCCATCAGAGAAGACCTGTGACCTCTCTCAGTCAGGTCATCTATATAGCTGGGATTTAGCAAGCCAGTGACTTTAACTCATATTTTTCAGTGAGGTTGATAACAGGTAACTCCTTATTCCTTCTTGTGTTAGCTCAAGCCTTGTTCCTTCCCCTGTCTCCTGGTTTGTGCTCTCCCAATCTTTTTCCCCCTTTCTCCTCTGTATTCCTGTCTGCATTTGACCTTGAACAAATGACACCATCCTTAGCCCACCCAGTGCTTTACCAGCTCCCACCCCTCACACTAGGGTAGCAGCATCAGGGTAATAAGGGGAGGGAGAAAATGAGGGAGTGAGGAAGAGAGAGAGGGGGAGAGAGAGGAAGAGAGAGAGAGAGACCTGTTTGAAAATAATTGGAGGCTGTTAAACAGAGGAGCCCAGCATATCACTCTAGTAATGGAAATAAATTCCATTGTATTTGCATTTTAATTTTCCACATAAACAAAGGCCCAGAGTGTGCTGGCTTCGCCAGAATCACCGGCCAGAATTTAATTAGAAATGAAAAGTTTATAGGGTCCTCTTTAATGCGATTAATGCACAGTTAACATTTATCACATACATATGCTGGAATCGCCTTTTTTAAGCAACCACCGGCCATGAAATGAATTTCTTTTCAACTTTTTTAGCGTGCGTGAGGAAGGCTGTCTCTGGTGAGGCGGTCCAGTGAGCACACTCCTGACAGCTTGGTAAACTGCAGCCCACAGAGGCTTAGTAGCCCCCATCCTCACTGAGGAAAGTTCAAGGTGGCTTAGAGGGAAGCATGGTCTAGTGGTTAAAGCCTGAGGTTGGGAGTCAGGGGATCTGGGTTGTATTCCCAACTCTGCCACATGCTCACTGCATGACTGACTTGTTCTCAGCATCTGTTTCTCTGGGTGTTAAAAATAAAAGAGAAATCAGCTGGAAGAAGATATCTCAGCCCCAGATCCCTCTGTGTCTCAGACTCTCCAGAAGCTTGCCCAGCCTTTTGTATGGTGGAGCTGGATTGGATCCTGCACTGTGCTGACCTCTCAGCTTGTCTCTGCATGCCCTACCTGGGAGCACTCTCCTGATGCAACAGGCTGGACCCCCCAGAGGGACTTCTTTTGCACTGCCCCAGCTGCCTGTGCACATCAGGCATCACTGATCCTTGTGTGTGGGTCCATATGGATCTCACATTGCTTGTGTGAGATACGTATCTTCCTGCCAAGGAGCACAAGGCAGGAGCAGAACAAACTCTGCCTGTGCAGCGTGGGAGCCCTGGCAGCTCTGCCATGAAGGAGGCTGTCTGTATTCACTGCTGAGGCAGCTCCATCGTCCTTAAGGGGATCCTCTCATGCTGGTTTGGTCCAAAAAACTGCTAAGAATGTCTTGTGAGATACTGGGGTTGTCAAACCTGAACCTCAGGATCCTAACACAAACCTAATCAGGAGCAGCTACCACCTTTCCTTGTGGTAGGGGTAATTATACCTCTCTCAGACTGAGGGGCCCTGAGAGGTTGCCCCATGAGTGCTTATAAAAAGCTCTGAGCTTGTCTGTGTGGGGACACCTGGAGAAGCGAGTCTAAATCTAGACAAATTATCGATATCCTTCCCTTGCAGAGCACAGTGCTGAGATAAAAGGCCAAAGGTGAACACATCCCATGTGAGACTGTGCCCTGCCAGAGCCAGGAGGGCATCAGGCTTGTCACCTCCCTACCTCCTCCTGGCTCCCACAGGGAACCATACAGCCGCCAGTGTTCCCATTGTCTCTTCCTTATGCCCCCTCCCCTGCTGTGGCAGTGTGACAGATGGGGGCTACAGCCCCCTACTCCTACACTTCCTCTCCCAGCTTGCAGGCAAGCAGAGCAAATAAACCAGGCGCATGGACACAGAGTGTTAGCGTGTTAGGGACACAGCAGGGGAAGGAGGAACATGAAACCTCTATTGATCCCTTGAGGAATGATGTCCCTTCCTTATCTTATCAGATTCTCTTCACTCTTCAATTATCGTCTGTTGAAATTGGCCTCTTAACCCAAACAAGATAACCTGGGTAATAAGGAGAAGAGTGGGAAGGGAGGGGAAGGGAGAGGAGGGCAGAGTCCAGTGCATTAAATTATGGCTATCATTAGAAATATCTCCTTCAGCATAACCTCCTCTGCCCCCACTATCCCCAAGTATCCCCTTTTTGCATCACATATCAAATGAACTGGTGCACATCCACTCCCTGACAAATGTATCACGCCATATATACCCCTCATTCCCTCAGATGCATTAGGTACCCCCAACTGGCACATGCTGCAGCATTTGTATGTGGCATGGTTGTGCGTGGGTGTACCTTCCCTGCCATACGCCTTCCCTGTTCAGGCATCTCAGCAGATACCACCATTCTGTAATATGCACACTCGCACATGTTTGTGTTCCTGACACTGCCCATCTCACCAGCTGCATTCACCTCAGCACGCTGTTAGTATGGCTGCCATAGCACCTTTTTTTGGTCTACCCAAAAGAATGGCTGACAAAGATAGGACCCCTCCGTGCATCTGGTTACAGTCACAGTTCATTATTCACATGACATCCTCACAATCGGGAAGCAGTCACTCAAGAATCCTGTGCAGAACCCCACAGAACTAGGCAGACTTCCCCAGACGTGTACTGCTGTGCCTTCACTTGCCCCAGTGACTCCCTGCGTGTATCTGCAGAGTTACGATATTTCCATGGGTAAGACTATTCTTAGTTCTTACACAGACCAGTAACACCTACTTGCCATAAGTCTATACTCCCAGCTGGACATGTTGCCCTAGTGATATGCCCATACTCCTCCTTGTACACATGTCATGGGGTATAGGGCATGTCTCACCCAAATATCCATTACAGGGAAGATTGTCTCAGGGAACAATAGAGACTCGGCGGTCTATCTGCACAAATGCACCCAGGTTTCCATGCTCAAATTACTTGACTGTGAGCAGGATGATCCAGGAGCACATTCAGATGGTGTGGAAGGTGCTTTAATTTTGGAAAGGTGGTGCTCTAAGCAATACAAAGGTTTCGTTTACAGGACTGGCACCCTCCTCTTCTGCTCTTCTGAACACTGTATCCCTCAGGATCACTTTATCTCCTGCCTTTCACTGAGACAGAGCCATTTCCTTATATACACATCCATCTGAAATGGGCTACTTCCCTTCCATTTCATCTCTCCCTGTACCACCAGCTGTGCCAGTTTTGCCCACTGGGCACCAAGACCCATAGGGGGGGTCACCCATGAGCATGCATTTTTCTTTAATTATTAGGAGGACACAAAAATGCATGTAACCCATAAAACAGGGCTTAAAATCATGTCAGCCATCTTTTTACGACTTTACACATGCTCCCTCTTGAGCAAGCACAGAAACTCATCCAGGCATTTCCTCCCTGTCCTCCAGCTTGTGCACCTCATGAGAAGCTTCACACAGCCAGATACACTTACTCTGTCCGTGTGCTGACTGCCTCCGAATGCACGGGCCCTTGACTCAGGTTCACGTGTAGCTTAAAACCGTTAAAGCCACGTAAGGGAGCTGGACATCAATAGTGGATGACTCTGCATCTTGTTTGGCACAGCAGCCAAGACTGCCTTCTGTAAAACCACAGCAGGTCTGGTTTTGACACAATCCAAGTGAAATCTGCCTTAGCCTTTCACTTCATCCTTATCTCTTGCCCTTTCCAACCCCAGCCCCACCCCGTTGTGCTCTCCATCCACCCCAGAAGCTTTGTGTTGTGGCTGTTTATCTGCGACCACAGACATTGTCTCTTTCAAGGTCCATATTTGCTGTTTGTTCTGTAGGGAGAGGGAATTTGTGACACTGTGCATTTTCCACTCTGCCTCTGCTTGCACAGCCTTGGCCCATTTGTATGTCACAAGTCCCAGAAATATGCTTCCCTTATGCACCAGTATGCAAACATGATCTCCTTCTCTGCAGAAATACTGGTCCTTCCTTTCTTCTTCTACTTCTCTTCCACAATGATTTTATAGATAAATGTGTTTGTATTTTTTGTTTATGTATAATTTATGTATTAATGTATAATTTTTTTCAAGCTTTAAATCTGACTTTAAAGAACCAAGAAAGCGACTAATTTAGGCAAATATTAATTGTAGGCATTATTACACAGCTACATCGTGTTGTGGTTTTTCTTTTTAAAGGTAAATGACCAAACTTTCTTACAAGAATTTATGGAGAAACATGGGTATGTTGAAAGGCAATAGTCCCTTTAAGAAGTGCCCAAATGTTAGTGCCCAGAGACTTCATCGCCATTTTAAAGTGAGAGCTTGAAAATGGGCAGTGGGGTAATGATGTTGCCTTCATATTTCAGCTCAGCTTAAAGAAAATGAGGTCTAGTTCAGGGAATCAAAGTTTGGTCTCCCTGACCACAGAAATGGGTATGGATATTGTTGCCTGAACCATCCAAACTACCCCAAAACTAGAGGTGGTGCAGGGCATCCTCGCAGATATATGACAGTTTCTTTTGTCACTCTGTTGCCTGGTCACAGTCCCTGCTTTTCCTTTTACAAACCAACGAACAAAAATCAATCTGCCTTGCAAAACATGGGTACCACCCTTCTCAGCTGAAATACAGTGATGGGCATTTTGAGCAGAGCTGATCACTATTCCTGATGCAGTTTGCCTCCCAGAGATGGACATTTAGCCCTGTGCCTTGGACCTTGCAGAAGGGGGAGGGTGCTTACCTTGGAAGAAGGAGGAACTGCTCAAAAGGGAGCCAAAGGAATTGAAACTAAATTGGCCCCCATGAGAGAATAATTAATAGTGGCAAACTCGAGCATACCTCTGTGCGTGTATGTGTGTGTACGTGTGTTGGGGGAGCTGCTAAAAATCTAGGGAACAATATGCTGTGCAGATTTTAAAAATGCTATAGGAACTGCAGAGCCAGGGGATGACAACAGCAAGAAATGTCCTATTTGTTTCTATTTTTCATACAAGCAGAGATGAGCCACTAGAATCTCCCTTCCTGATTTAACAGTGGGGTTTGGGTAAATGTTTCATACATAGCATTTTCTGGGAAGCATATCTGTGAACTCACAGTCCGTTAGCTCAGGCTTTTGGCACATCACTCTTCCTCCTCTCTGTCAAAACTAGTACACATATAAATCCCAAGCCAGACAGAGGACAAAGGAATATCCTTCCCCAACCACAACTGAACTCCCGCATATGCTTCCTATAACCTACCAGCATTTTGTATCACTACCTTTGCACCTGTCCAGAGATACATGTTCCCTGACATGTACTGATACACTCCTATGTAGTATCCAACCAGCAGGCACATTTCCCCAAAGGAAATGTTCATAGTCCCCGCATAAATGTCCTATTACAAAAAAAAAAGAAAAAAAGCAGTATAACAGCTTTTTCCTTCTCCATACCCACCTCTGAACACATCAGCCTTTCAAATTTGCCTACTACATATATATAAATGTACCCTCTACACTCCTATCCTACCGCTCTATATGGACAGACATATTCTGTCCATACGTCTCAAACACTTTGTGCATACATCCTGTCATTCTTCACACCCCAACCACAGCTATTCCTCTCCTATGGCTCCAGGATTGAACTATTGTGTTGTCCATTTCCCAGCGACAAGGGGTCTAGTTACAGGGTTATTGATTGGTTTTCATGCAGACAGATGGATCTGCCTTTGGTCTCCCCACCAAAATCCACCTCTGTATGGGCTGATTGTCACTGCTCCAGGGATAGGATTTCACCAGGAGACCACCCTCCATGCAAACATCCTTCACCCAGGCCACGGATGGTAATAAATGGAGTCAGGCTGAGCCATAATAAAAGCAATTGAGTGGGTTACCTGTGCAGACATGAGATTTATACCTCCTCATATTTGATGTGATTGTTTTATTGAGTTCTCAATGCAGTTAGGATGCCGTTTATTTATTTATTTATATGCCTACTTATCAGGGAAGAGGGGGGAGGCTGGTGCAGTCTAGCTAGCATTCAGCCTCTGTCCTGTCAAATAGGAGCCTGAAGAGGAAGGCTCCCCAGTTTTGCTCTGACTTTTGCCTAGACTTGGGCTTGGTGGGTGAGCCCTGGCCAGATAAGTATCTCATTTCCTAGAACAGACAAAGATGTTTGTTTCAAGATCCCTGAAACCTCGAGAGCTGTCTGAATTATGAGCCTAGTCAAAGCTAAAGGGATGGTATAAAGAAAGACATGTGCATATACTGTTTTTCTAAAAGAACCTCTTGAAAGAAATTCCTATTTACACTGTGCCTGTTTTGGACAATGGGCTGTGATCTATGCACAGAGCCTCTTTATGCTGTTGCAATAGCAATAGTAAGCACCAGCATCGCCTCCGACTCTGTCATCACATGCGAGTGTTCAGGAATATTAGCAGGTGCAAATTGATTGGAAATTAATATTTGTGAGTGCACTCCAAGGAGTTTGGAAACCAACTGGTTAGATTTGTGATTTTCAGCTGGGTAGATATAGTCATGTAAGTGCTATGAAATCAGCTCTCTGTTACTGGCACTAGAGAAAATTGGAGGCTAGTACTGAGCATCGTACTGTCTAGTATTTCATCACAAGCCTAACGGTGTTTGTTGTGGGGTTTCCAGCTCCTCTAGTCAAGTAATAGCATGAGAATTTCAGTTCTCATTTAATAAAGCATGTTTCCACTGCTTGCGGGGGCTTGAAAAGGGGCCTGTCAGCTCTCTGAAGACTCAAAGGACTGCATTGTTAAGGTGTTTTTAAAGTTGTTTAATGGGAGTCAGGTATCCAAATCCCTTTAAAAATTTAGAATAGAAAAGACAAAACAAGTAAACCCAAACCATGTTCTATTACAAGTATTCATGGGTTTTATGCCAATTGCATGATTTAGGCTCTGCCTTGGCATTTTTAAACAACTGGGAGACTGGTAAATATGGCCATGCGTGTGTAGGCTCCAATAGATTTATTGGGATTGCGGGGGAAAAATCCTCATTCGTGTTCACTTTCAGTTTAAAGAATGATAGTTTTGGAGAAAAACTCAAACCTTTCTGCTGCTTTCATGAGTAATAATCATCAGAGCCATCTACACACAGATGGGATTTCCTAGAGCCCTAGTTAGCTGCATGGATGAGTTCGTTAGGCCAGCAAGTTAGCAGGCCAACGACAAATGTTTTTGGAAGTCTCTACCTTCCCATCTATAGAGACCCTCCCCCAAAAGTGAGATTCCTAAATATTTTGCTGATTGTAAGTAGAATGTCTAAGTTCTATTTGAATTGCAACAAGTCTTAATTAAAGACCATGGAATCTAAGTGAAGCTCAGCCTCATTCAACTGTTTTGGAGTCATATCTTTTTATTCAAGTAATATTGGAAATCTTTTGTTTCAGTGGGCTTTACAATCAGAGACAGGTTTGGGGGAATATTTGATATTTGGCTGGAAACATGACTTTGTATTGTATCCGTCGTGTCATCATATCATAAAGGGTCCAGCTGGCCTGCTAGAGCATTATCTATCTCTTTAGCCAAGAAGAGATTATTTCTTATTGTATGTTTGCTTGTTATTAATGCCATCTAGTTATATATATTCCAAGAAATCAGGAATTCCTATGGGACACAATTCCACAACTTAATGGACCTCCCTATCAGGGGATACCTTCTGCTACTATTTAAATGTTTCCTTTCTTATTTCCTTCCCTCCATTCCTGGCTATACTGCTTTGTTTAAATGTGAATAATTCCTTTCCTGTTGAAGAGACTGCGCCCTTCAAATCATTATATTGTTCTCACCACTTCGTTATTGCTTGGCCAAGCCACTTATATTTTCTCCTCTTTTCTCCCAAAGTCAAATGAGTTTTTTCACATAATAGTGATTCTGGTAAATGAGGTTTGGCTCCGTAAGACTCACTCACCCAGCACTGAAATGCAGCTACCTCTATGGTGGAATGCAGCAATCATTCCCTAGATGCAAAAGCTTGAAAATTGATAACTTCCAACAAAAAAAATCAAGCTTTCTGTACATCTATACAAAAAAAGGAAGGGCTGGGATTTTCAGGTGATAAAGGGACCGATGTGGTTCTGAACTTTGAGGTTCACAGAACAAGGAGATCAAAACTTCCCAAGCACAACCAATTTTACTTGCTAAACTGCCTCTGTTGAGCTAATATCTCTGCAATATGAAAATTAGAAAAAATGCAGCTAGCTTATTGTAGTTCCCACCATACAACCTTTCAGTGGCCAGATATGAGGAATAAGACAAAGAGAAATGCTGTGAGCATTCATTTACTCTTTCAGCTGCAGTAACATTGTCTGTAACCTCTGCTTTATGAGCCTGTCCTTTATTTGCAATGATACAAAGAAGATAATACCAGGTTTGTGTCTGATGGAAAAGAATCTCAATTTAAAGGAGTATATTCCCTGTAATGAAGCCCTGTGTCACCCGATCATTTTCTTTGCTCAGTTGAAAGCAACTGGCAGTTGAAGTCTTCTACCTTGAGAGCATGCTCTGATGCAGGAAATCGCATGGGACCTTAGACTTAGCATCAGCTGAGGGAAAGGATCCCTGCTAGGATTCCAAATTTATTCCATGTGCACTAAATGCCAGGTCATAAGACATGGTAAACTCTGTTGGGAACTTTCGGACAAGTTTTCTTCACCTGTGCCTTACACTAACACATTGCCAGTCGGAGGCTAATCCAGTCTACATTGCCAGTCTGGTGCTTGGGTGCTCTACTGAGAAAACTAACTTGCACCTACAGAATGCTGATGGTGGCATTAGTTTTTCGTGACATACATGCACACGATTGCCAGTTAAAGCTGTGCAATTCATCCCATGTTCACTGCAGGCCATGCAGCTGTCCCTGCTTTTGGTCACTATGAACAAGCTGCCATTGGAGATACTCTGTGCTTTTCTAACTTCTCCCCAGACTCGTTACCTGTCGTCCAAGAATTCAAAATTTGTTCAAGTGGGAAAGACAGGAAGAGATTCACCAGTGACTTTGGACAGGGTGTCCTTTGGGGAAACTCTCAAGCGAGGCTAACAAGAGTGACTCAGAAAGCTCTGTTTGCATAACATTGATTTCTTCCGCATATGACACAGCCCCTGCTCTAATATGCCTGCCTTTTGCCAGACTTGATTGTTTGTCTTGAGACGTTACTTTTACCTCAGTCAAGATTCTGTTCAATTCTCTCTCCCTAGCATGGGCTAAAGCCTAAGCTGATGCAAGACAGCTTAGCTCCAGTTTCGAACCTTTTCTTGTTACACATCAAACTCCACGGGCATTTTTAGTGAAAGGTCACAATGAGTTTTACAAAGGTAGCTTAATACTGGATTTTTTTATTTTACAAATGGCAAAACACCCTCATAAGGAGACTCTGTGACCTGCCCAAGATAACCAGAAAGTTAACGCCAGAACTGGTAAAGAGAAATCTGATCTAGTGATATGCCATTCTCCTCTCTGAACTACAAGCCTGCTTATGGCAACTGAAATTGGCCACATGCTCAATAATATTTCAATGTACAAGTGTATTTCACTGCTCATTACAGCCTGAACCAATGTGTGTGTCTTTCCATATGTATTTTTTAAAAGCACATCATCATTGGAGATTTTAACTAGGAATCATTAGCCGATTGTTATATAATGAAACGGAAAACATCTCCCCAAACCAAGTGCTTAACACTAGAAATTAACGTGTACCCAATACTTAAGAGAAGATTGAAAAAATATGTAACAGCTTGACTGAGATAATATATCCACTAAACTCTGTTCCCTGCCATGGGGTATTAGTTAGGTCTACTCTCAGGAACGGCGGGTCCAAAAAGTATCCAGAAGGCTGACTGAACTCTGTAACACTTTAGCTTCATCATTCCTCAGATAAGGACTAACCCCGCCGCAGGAGAGCTGGGATAGAGGGACAAATTGTGGGGAGGTTGTTTTGCTCTGCCTTTCCGGGCCTGTAAGGAATTAATTCATTTAAGAGGAGCAGGAAATAATGCTTAAACTACAATATCCATTGCATCACTCGCTGCATAACCATGCGAACGTGCCTCCGTGATGTACTCTGTCCTGTTCCTACTACAGTACACTAATTCAAAAGATTTTTCTGAACTGATTTTTATCTCATGATACCTGTGTTCTTAGGCTAACTGTATGTGCTGCAAAACAAAGGAAAAATTCTCATTAATGTCTGCCTCCAAGTTCATACTTAGGAGACCAACGCAGGTCTTACGGCAGTGCCCAAATCCAGATGAAATATTGTAACCTGAAGTGACCAAAGATAACTCATTTATAGACATGATACATGGAAAAGTTTGGGCTAGCAGGGTGCTCAAGAAGCAAGGTGCTCATACGATTTAAAGTAAGCATTGACTGTGTACCAAGAATGAAGAGCTTCTGTCGCTTGCCTGCTTCTCCATTGCATGCGCTGTGTGTATATGTGTGTGTTTACAAATATGCGTGTATACGGATATATACATGTGCGTCTGTACCAGAACGTACACAATAGGTTTATACTGTAGAGTACCTAATGTATGAAGTGGAAAGCTCTCAGTGCAGAGATAACTGCTCTGTCTTGATCCTGTCACTTCTGGTGCATTTCGCTTATTAACTAGTATACTCTCTAGACTTTTTTGACATAATTAAAGGAAAACTACTGCATAGCAGAATTTTTTTTTTCCCCTGAATCTTAACAGGGGAGTTAAGTCATGTTTTTCACCAATTTGTACCTAGCCTTTATCTGAATGAATTTGGTATGAACAAGTTTCTGATAATTCTCAATACTGAATTGCATGTCATCCCAAAAATGTCCTGATGTTCTCCATGCAATACTGACAGATCGGTGCAATGTAGGCACATAGAATTCATGTACCACCATCACCAAAAAAAACCCTAATAATTAATGGAAAACGGTTTTTTAAAATGTTTTAGGGAGACTTTAAAAATTAAATTGAAACTGTGTTGTTTTGTAGTGTCTCACCCGAAAGCCTTTTTTAATGTTAGGCTAATCCTCAGAAAGAAAGGAAATAAAAAACAATTAATACATTTTCAGAAAATTTTACAGTAACCAAAAGTAATTTTTTTTCCTATGTACAAAGACATTGCCATTTTTGAAGTGTGGTATTCACGGTCTATCTAGGAACATAAATAGCTCACTTGTAGTCTCAAATATTAAACTGCTCATGGATGTAGCTCTAACAGTTCTGGACACTGGGCCAATAAAGATTTTGCTTTCGAAACTCCATATTTTGCAAAAATAAGATGACAGATACTTCTAGAAGGTTAAAACTGAGATCTACCTGAAGCTTCTCAGAGACTCAGAGGGTTAGATTAAGTCCAATTTGTCATCGTACTGCAGGTAAGGGATGTACTGTTGCAAAGGACTGACCCGATTCTACATGTGTATTTTTACAATGGAAGAGAGAAAAATGTGTATTTAAATTGTGGACTTAGTCCTCTTTTTGTGTTTTGTGAGTTTTGTGAACTGGAGTCACAAAAGTCACAGGAGTGAGGAAACTCATGCTACTCTCTGCAGCACCAGGATCGGGCCCTTATATACCAACTATTTCCTAATCTGATGCAATTTTTTTCCAGTTCACTGTCCTGTTCTTGCCTAGCACTGACTTGCGAATTTTATGACCTGTGATATGATGGGCTCCCTTCCTCACAGATGTGATTTTTGGGGAGCCTCATACAAGGGTGAACAACGGGAAGTTGGGCCTCATTTTTTACAAGGAATGGGGAAAGACTTAAGACATATTAGGCCAAAATGCTCTTAGGCCTTGGTGACTACACACTCAAATGCCGTCACAGTATGAGTCAAACACAGTAGGTCACAGCTGAGCCTCTTTAATATAATACTTAGCATCTACCAAGCACTTGTCCTTTTCAAAGCATTTTGGAAGCTGTCTAACTGACACGTGTTCCCACCTCCTTCTGAGAACGATCGGGTTTCATTTCCAGTGTGGGGAAACAGAGGTACAAAACCCTCAAATCCCTGCCACTGGTGGGAGCAAAACTTAGTGCTCAGCCTTCTACCCGGGACTTTGCAACCCAGAGACAAGGCGTCAGGTCCAGAAGGCATAAGACTGAGACTTTGGTGACATTTGGATACTAATGTCCCTTGAGCTAGCTGAACTATACATGTGTTTGGGGTCCATATATGCTATTCCTCCAAAGAGCCCACAGCCGTTCCTCTGGACTTCGGTACCACTAGCTTAATTCCTCACAGGGATAGCAGGCTGTCCTTCTGCAGCTGCCTTTGTAAGGTGTCTGAATGTCAAACTGTTATTATTTCAATACCTGACTGAGAGAGTAACAGAGACCTGGAGGTTTTTTAGGAGGGTGTATAATTAGCCGATCAGTATTATGTTACCCTGTTCATAACTTAATAACCATTTTAATACAAATGGCACACACAGGGATAATTTCCTAGGGTAGCCTAGCAGTATATTACAGAGACAGTGTGTCTGAGGGAATCTTTCTTAGCCAAGGTACATTCCACTAGCTAATTCTACCTGCTGTTTTCAAGATGATTTGGGATAATTCCATATCATTTGCAAAATATTAAAACCCATTTATATAGGATGCCAGATTTAGAAACACACAGTCTGAGTTATTAGACATATTTTGATAAATCTGCCATGAAAAGAGCAAGACAAAAAAATACCACTTCATTTTTCCTGCTATTTATTTTTTGCTTCCCTTGCTATAAATATACCAGGTTTAAAAAAAAAATCTGACTACACTTGTAATATATCTAAGGGGCTAATACACTGACTTGTGTGTTTTTTACCTATGAGGACAACACCAAAGCCTGCATGTATATTTACATATATCCTATATATATTTGAGCGGGAAGCTATGTATATTTGGGAACAAGTACAAAATTTCATGTATTCTTACCCAGTCAGTGAGGCGCTTTGTACCTGTGTACATACCCCTTGCAAATGTCCTGTGTTACTCTGTTTCTAGAGGCTGTATATTTCTGTAAGCATTCTCAGGATATCTATCTGTACATACATTACACTAAAACAGCATAATTACTCTTATTGTCTGCCCAAGAGTGTTGTGTGCTGCCAAAGTGTGAAGACCTGATGTATGTTACGTTTGGATGTGCAGGCATGTGAACAGACTGAGCGCTTTGCTGTTAGTACTTGATTACATCTATCACTGGGCTTTTTCTCCTGCCTCAATCCGTTTGGGTTTTTTCTGCCCATCATATAGTTATTTTTGTCATCTCAAACCCGAGACCAAATCTGAGTCCCTCCACCAACAGAAGTCTCACCCTACCAGCTCGGGGAGAAAATGGGGGGAATTCGTTCGTTGGTGCCGAATCTGTCCTGGTGCTGTGCAGCCTCCTGCCAGGGCAGGATGAGCCCACGCCGGGTGCAGAGGGGCCGCAGGGAGCAGCGCTCCCCAGTCGGGGGAAGGCACCGCACTGCAAGTTCAGCCGTTCCCTCGGGCTAGCGGTGAGGAGTGAACCGAGGGAGTGGGTGCAAGGGAAGCCTTCCTCCAGCACGCAGAGGCTTGGAACTGCGAGCCCGGCTTGGCAGTAGATAACAGAAGCTTTTCGGCTCAGAGCCCTCATACCCTGCCAAGGCCGGCGTTCACTTTGCACCCCGGGA
>VWZY01000769.1:88783-125235 GCA_013399075.1 Chloroceryle aenea | reverse complement strand
CAATGAAAGGTTGGTAATATTTTAAAGTGATTAGGAACCGAGTAGTAGTAAACTCTTCATTAAACAGTCAAACATGATAACAGAATGCTGAAGTCATTAAAAAACCTTGACTTAATATGACAGTCATCATCACATCTTTATAGACTTATTTGTATATTTAATATATATACAAGAAATATGCTAGCAGTAATTTTTTCTGATTTTAATGATTAATACTTTTCAACCTAGCCCACGTGATATCTTGCTTACTTTAATTGCGATAGACAATTATTATTATTCTCTTGTGTTTGGAGTGATATTATTCAACAAACCCATTAGGATGAATATTTCCCTGTGCTGTGCCATATGCAAACTGGAAAGATAGATAGCTTCTATCTCACATGTGGGATTCTTCATCTAAGGTCACCTGATCTCTGTTTTCTCTCTTTGTATGGGATTTTGAGGTGTTATTAAGGAAAGGTCACTTAGGTGAAAAAAACTGTTGATTTCTCCTGTCATGGGAATGAGAAGGTTTTAAGCCCTGCTGTATCCAATTTTCAGGTGATAAAAGAAGCTGTGGAGATGCACTGGTATGAGGAGGGGAAAGTGACAAACAAATGATTGGTTGATGAAAACTGGTTTAGGGATTAAATGGATGCATAACTGACCACAGGCTAGGCTGGGAAACACAAAATTAATTAAATAAGAAATTTTGAGTTACAAAAAAATGGAAACTCAGCACTTTCTCATGCTTCTCAGAATATGGAGAAGAATGTGTTTCCTGCTCTAAAGTTGTCCAGAGAAGGGGAAGGTTGTTGGTAAACAGCTGGAGATCCTTGGAGACTTTGCTGCCACTGAGAGGCAGGAATAGGCAGAAGCAACTGCTCTTATTTCAAGGGTTTTTCCATATAGGGATATCTGAACTGTCCTGGTCATAACCAGGTCTCTAATTTGATACAAGACAATATTTTATTGTTGAGACGTAGTAGGCCTCTGGGCAGAGAAAGTTGAAAAATGTCATGGAAAGTGCCATGATTTGGGAAATCTAGTTTCTTTTTTTAGACAGTTTTACTAGACTTTTTGGTTTTGGTATTATTATTGAGGAATAGGTAAGAAGTTATATGAAAATATAACTTTTTTTCATCTTGTTTAACATTACTAATAGTGCAATTTATTAAATAGAGATAGAAGTATTCCTATGTATAAAAAAAATCAATCTTTAGTTTTAAAAAATGCAGATTCTTTACTAAGAAGTTAGTTGTCATTGATTCAAGTACTTGAGATTCATTTATTAAGATCTCTACCACTCTATCTTTAGCTAGTTTGTTACCAGTGAATATACTGCTTACCACTTGTAGTTTTTTCCGTATGTTATGCTAGTAATTAGTCCTTTAAACCTGAAGGCCATTCAGCTACAGCTTTTAAGCAGAAATCTGCATTTTCCTGCTTTTCTGCCAGTTAGTCTTGATAACTTCGGGTTGGGTACCTTTCTGGCATTTTTTTGTTTCACTTTGTTGTTTTTAATCAGTTCTTTTATTCTTTATGTATTACCATCCTTATTAAAACACATATTGAGGTAAATTAATATAGAGACTATCTGAGGCATTGATTGGGATGGGTCTTTCAAGACTGAAACCAGTATTCTATTGGAAAATTCATTAGCATTTTCAGAAAAAGTTATATTGGTAATGTTTTTTATTTGCAATGATTTTCCATTTCAGTATACTCTGTAAGCAAGAGAATTCTCTCTTCATTTAGATACCTCTTTGTAATCATAACGGAGATTTGCTCTTGGAATATATGCTTCATATTTTATTTATAGCAAGTCCTAATAACAGCAAAACAATTCCCTCTGGGTTACCATATTTCTACCATTATGATTCAGCCAGATATGTTAATCTGTAGAAAATAAAGTGGCTTGCTTGAGTTTTGCAGAGGCTTTCCCCTATTATTAGGTATTTAGAACACACAAAGTTGCATTTTTCAGGCTATATGGGAAAGTTTTTAATTAAGTGATAGGTCAAGACAGCAAATTTATTTGGTAAAGTAATAATCTAGAGGAATTTCTATTTTTAGATTAAGAGAACATTTTCTCCCTAGTTTGAAAGCACATCCCTTTCAGAGATGCCTTTTCAGTGATTTTTTTGTTCCATTCTTGCTGGAAAGCATATTGGTTTATGAACATCTTGAATTTGACAAATTGTTCCATTTCATAAAATGCTTGTGTATTTGTAATTTAATGTCATATTGACAGGGTTAAAATATATATAATGAAATTCTGGCGTTTTATAGGGTGAACGTTCTGATCTCTTTGATTAGTTCTACTTGTACAGCAAGTTAATAAAGTTATACCTCATAAAACATCTATGGTGGAGGCATGTATTAATATCCTACTTTTATTGCCATAGCCATATGGCGACTAAAAGACATGGCAAAGATCATCCAGTAAGTACTGGTGGAGTGAGTCTGCTGTTGTCAGAACAATGTTCCTAGCAGTAATAGTGGCATCAATTACAAAATGATGTTTTAGCTCCTCCTTCTCTTGAGAGAAAAATATTGAAGTAAACCAGCAAATTTTAACAGATTTTGAAATAATAGTGAGTAAAAGTGATTACTGAAAGTCTTGAATACCACTGATTGTCATTCAAAACCAATTCTTTTGAAAGGCTTTTACATACCTCACACATCTTTTGAAGCTAATAGAAGGGTTGTTTACTGTAGAGAAAACCCACTAAGAGTAATCATTAAGAAGCAGAGATGATTTTGAATTCACCTTAGTTTATTAATTCTTGGTGAATACCAAGGCATCAGAAAGCTATTTCAGATTTATCTTGATGCCAATGACCCACCCATTATAGTGAGTAGAAATAAATTAAGATCTGTCTTGTACATAATTCCTATTCACTGTTGCTGCTGTCGTTATAGGAGAAATCCAGAGAATAGCAACATGGGTGCTAGGGCATAGAGGTATGTGTTATGCTCTGCTGCCTCTTACACACAGCAGAATTAGTTGGATCAAGGTTAGGATGGAAGATTTTGCAGAAGATAAGCTAATGGAATTTTCTAGATGCCCAATACTATTTTACAGGCCTAATATGGAATATTAGACCTAAAGTTACATTTAAGCTGTGTTAGAAATACTAAGGTAAGAGCTTTTTCCCTTAGTAATGTCCCCTTAGAACTGTTTGCTACGGTGGGCATCAGTCTCTCTACCATCTCAGGATGTGATCTGATGTGGCTGGGCCACCCAGTTTGAAGGATATACTACAGGTAGTGCAGAAAGTTTGTTACTGTAAATGGGCAGCCCTACTGCAAATGTTCTGTGAGGTAGATTTATGCATCTGCAGGGCAGCTCTGCAAGGTATGTCCAGTGAGGCTGATCTGCACATAAGCAGAAAGTCTACCTGGATCTGTAGGTAGTGTAAAATATCTGTCATCAGCTCAGCTCCCAGCTGCACCAGCTTTTTCTGATAGAGACAGGATCTACAAGAACAATCAATAGCATCACATTTCATTTTACTTTTATTCCATTGGTATTAGCAGTGATTCCACGTGAAATAGATTCTAACCCTCCTACCGTGTAAACCATTAGTATCAGCATTTGCCACTTCATCATCCTTCCTGCACTTAGGAGACATCCAGTTAATGCAATCACATCTGAGAGGCAAGTGTTGCACATCAGCTACCTACTGCAGTCTGGGTGAGTGACGTTGTGCCATGAAGAGCCACACCCTTCAACAAGGAAGCACCATGGACTCGGGTGAAGCTGTGTCATTTTCTAACAGCTGAGAACATAACTCTCCAATTTTACAGGTCTTGACTGTATTTGAGGGACAGGCCCTTAGCCTAATGTATGGAACAAATGTTTGCACAGAAACACTGCTTTTAATGCATATTGAAAGAGTAAGAAATTTCTTTCTCAAAAATAATACTTTATTTCTGTCACTTCATGCTGATGACTGTTAAATACTTTTTGTTTCCTTCTTCTCTCTGTGTAAAACTTACTGTTCTTCTTTTACTTCTGCTTCAGTTATGTTTGTCCACCATATCTGGTTACTCAACTGCTTTGCCTGCTAGTCCCTCTAACCTGAATTTTTGTGCATTTTTAATCTCTTCTTTGTACCACATTACTTACTTCTAATGTCTGATAGATCCTGACAAGATGTAATTCTAATTTACTATTTCAGGAAAGTGGAAAAAATGTGTTACAAAATCCTTAATTTCACAAGAAAAATATTACTTTTTCATAAAAGGTTTTATTTTTGGAGATCAATAAAACATATCAATATTTTATTCTTTCCTGCTAAACACTGGAAAAATAAAAGGTAGGGAAAGAAAAGAATAAAGGTATTCTTATTTAAGTTGGAAATGTCAAAAGGAAAGCAACTTGAATTAAATGACTGTATAGACAGTAAAGTACCTTGGTCTCTGGTCAACATCTGGCTTGGGACATGGCACCTCCAATTGCAAACAAGGGTGGTGGTTTTCTTTTCAGGGTCATCAATATTTTGCAAAAGGTTATTTTTACCTTTAAGACTACTGAGACTCTACTTATGCCTTTGAGGTCATGTGAACTGACTTAACCATGATCATTCTGAACATTGGTAGAACATTGGAACAGGTTGCCCAGGGAGGTGGTTGAGGCCCCATCCCTAGAGACATTCAAGGTGGGGCTTGATGGAGCTCTGAGCAACCTGCTCTAGTTGAGGGTGACCCTGCTCTCAGCAGGGGGTTGGACTAGATGACCTCTAGAGGTCCCTTCCAACCCAGACATTTCTATGATTCTATGGTACTGTTCTGGATAAGATGATTTCCTTCTTTTGCTCTTCTAGGACCTAAACCCAGTGCTTTACTTACAGTGTAAATCCACTTTTTATTTTGTATTCTGGGCATCAGAAAGGACTGAAAATCTCTTTTCTGCAGGATTACAATCTGGCTTCTGAAATGTGTCTCTTAACAATCTGAATGACCCCTTCCAGATACGCCATTTAGTTTAAAGGAAGGAAAAAAAAAACAAAACCCACATACAAAAAAAACCCCAGCACAGCACCCCCCCCCCAAAACCCACAAAACAAAACAAACCTACAAACAATCCAACCAATCAACCAAACAAAGAAAAACAAACAAACAACAACCAAAAACTGGGTAAGAGTATTCTGAATCAGCCAGCTATATTTTGAATTGCATCTTTGGACATTTTCAGAGATCATTCATTTCAATCAAGTGAGTGTGATGGAAGAACACCGATTATTCTAAGGGAAAAGAACACATGCTCATTTTTTTCTGAGTTTTTAATCCCATAATCAGCCTAATACATATTTGTCAAATCTAGGTTCATATTGGCCACTGTAGAAATTGTTTGCTATCTCTTACATAGTGTTTTGAACACTTTAATTAAATGTTATAATGTGCTTGCAAAGCTATTACATTGACAATGTTCAGTAGTATTTAAAACTCACCTGCATGTCTCAAAATGGATGCTTTATTGTCCAAATCTTTCTTTGTGAAACATTGCCTATGGAATGTCTTGTCACAGAACAATCTAAACACAGGGCAGCTTACTATTTCCATAACATCTGTCTGTTCTACTATAGAACAGATTAACAATTATGTCTTAAAAAAAAAATGGGAAACAAAATCATGCCACTTAGACAGCAGTAGCTGGCTGTGCTATATGTATGTCGGAGGAAAAGGTCTCTCTCACAGTGCAGCTGGTAGGGTTCACACTTTCCTTTCTCATTGTACAAGAGAATGCTATATTATTTCTATTACAAAGTGATTGTCTGGGGGGGGGGAGAGATAGCACACTCTCCCACCCTTCTCTGTCCATGCACATAAGGCTTTTCAATTGTGTTAAGCAGTATAGCAGCAGGATTTTTTAAATGAGTGTTTTGTTTTAGCAATGGTTGCTGATGTGTACATGTAATACAGTTTTAATCAAATCCCAAATGCTGAAGACCTTTCAGCAGTATCTTAGGCAGCACTGTGCAATGCTTATTCCACTTGAAGTGGCCACTAGGGAGGTACAATTAGCTGTTCCCATGGAGAAGTTTGTTATACTAATAAATAATAAGTAGTGTAGGTAGAGATGGAATCAATTAAAGATATTTTTGACCATCTAATGGTTTATGGGAATACTAAATAATTGACAACAAGTTTTGACTATGTGTTCCATAAGCATGTTTTATTGTAACTAAAGTGTGACCACAGAACAAGGAATGCCTCTGTGTTGACAGTCATAAAGGTTAATTTATACCACTTTCTTAAACATTACTGCTCATAATGTTCACCATTAACCCTTTCTAAAGAATTAAATGTAGATATAAATAAATATGTACTCTGTGCTGAAGCTGCTGCAGCAAAGCTCATTTTCCTATATTAAAAAAAAAAAACAAACAAACTAAAAAGATACTTGAAATGTTAGGAAAGCAAGAAGCTATTGCTATCTCTATTTTCACGTGTTTGCTTGAATAACTCAGAATTCATTTTGCTATTTAAGACTGATTTGACAAACTTATTCAAGCCATAGCTTAATCACTTTTATTTGTCTGAAGTAAAAATATTGACACAGATTCAAAACAAAACTAGCTTTAGCCATTCCTTTGGGGGGAAAAAGGATTTGTTCAGTAGTATTTGCTGAAGGCAAAATGCAGCAAATAGAAAGTCAGATTCACCAGCCCTTTAAGTCTGATTTGTTCCACTCCAACAACAGTTAGTTTTTTGAGGTTTCCCTACCATTAGAGAATTCATGGATGACCTGAACACTGTCATAGCATTTATACCATCTTTTTTCTCTTCTTACATGTAGAGAATTTAATGGAAAAACAATCGTTGGCATAGATATTTGAAGTCAGAAAGCAAATGAAGTTTTAGGAATGAAGCTAAAATGAAAATATGCAGTATAGAAAAACCATAGTTCCTTTTACACTTCAGTAGTCTTCAGGAACTGCTGAAAAAAACAAAACATTCTGATGTTTTCCAGTTGTCCTCATTTTTTCCATTAGGAGGATAAAAATAATAGTAGTATCTTAGAATGTGGTGGTAATAAGGTGCAGTATCTGTTGTTATCATCTATCAGAACATAAATTAATGTTCAATGAGTGATAATGACTTGGAGGAAGTAATGGTTTTGATATTAATAGAAGAAATTCTACCTGTGTTCATTTTGTGAACAAGTGTGTCCACAAATGAACGTTATATTTGTATTTCTAAATAGTTATTATTAGAAACACTTCAATGGAGTAGCAAAAGGTTGCACCTTCCAGTCCTTTATTTATCCAATATAAAGCAAATACTATGCCCATGCCATTGCACCAAAGAAAGCTAGAACAGTTTAGGCCACCAAAAGTTACCATGAATTTTGAAGAACAAATATTTTGTTTTTTCAAAGAGACAGCTGTATAAGTAGGACAGAGAATTCTTTATCGTCAATCTCCTGAGAAGTTCTTAAAAGATTTGTAGAAACTCCAAGCCATTCACTAAGATTCTATGTGAAATAATGTTCTTTTTAAGTTGCTTCCTGAATCTTTGGTGCTTTGAAGGAGACACGGGTACATGGAATAAATTACCATCCAAAAAATCTATAACTTTGTGTCACTGAAGCACTACACTTGAAATTTGGAAACCCAAGGGTTCCTTTTTGGTGAAATTTAGGTGGAAGATGATCCCTAGGAGTACACTGAACATACTTCAACTACTAACTGGTGTTCAGTGTATGGGACCAGACTAGGCTTATTCCAAAAACTCCTCTGAAATTTAATATAGTGTGGATCCCAGGTCCGCAGCACCAACAGTACTTGGCTGAGCATCTTTGCCTCTGTTGTTCCATACCACTTAATATTGTTGATATAGCCAGTAGAATTCTAAGCTGTCACAAAGCTGTAGCAAACTGGGCATTAACCCATGGATTTCTAGCATACGGACAACCAAAAGTTAAACTTTTCTTTCATAAGAAAACATATGGCTTTTGAGAAATAGGAGGACAGAGGAATTGTGTGCATGAGCCCGTGGCAAGGTAATTGAAATGTTCGCCTGTGTTGCGTAGGACTTGAGTTCCCTTTCAGTGCTCCTATTAGAAAAAGGGAGGTATTTTTGTGAAGAGTTATGAGAATCAGACAACTGAGCTGAGCTTTTAACATTGCAGGATTTGTCGTAGCTTCTAGACCTCTTGTGGACTCCAGAGCTCATGGGTTCATGGTGACTACATTTGTTTTTTCTAGGCAGTGGGCTACAGGAGGACTCGGCAAGAGCTAGCAGTATTAAATCCCATGTGTCTTTGTATTTGATATTATACTGACTCATAGAAACATGACAGATCATATGTACTGCTTTAGGAATTAATCCCCAACCAGATCCCACATGCCATTTCTTGATAAGACCTTGATTTCGCAAGTTTTGGAAAAATATTACTTTTTCTATTTGACTTTTTCTCTCTTTGTTGTGCCATGAAGAGATGTTTTATAGAAAAAAAGAATGTTAAAGTTTCTGCCAAATGCTCAGAAGCATGTTGATATGTGTGCTTTTCCCTGATTTGCCTCTAATCGCAAGCCCTACCCTCTCATACTTGTTACTTCCTACCAGGATGATCTAGTTAGTGATGGATGGTTTGAGTGATGGTGCCCTAAAGCTGAATCTAGCCTCTGGGAATACGTAACTCTTAAATTTCAGACCAATCACCTTGAATACCTCTTCTTGTTATTGATCCTGCAGGTTTCTATCTGTTTTCTGACTTCTGTCAAACTTTCTGGCTGAGCCATTTTACTCCAACCACTGGAGAAACAGTTGTGGTAGATTCATCATGAAACAGTAAACTGTGCTTTTATTTCTCTTCTCTTCAGTCTTTGTTATTTCTTCTGGCTTAGCATCATGCTTGAAAAAACATTCTTGCAATTCTCCAGAATTTAGCATATGAGTTAACTCAGAATTTCCGTATGGCAGCTCTTAACGAAAAGGGGCATAATATTCTAGTGTTCTAGAAACTAGGCACCCAAGTGTCTACAATAATCAATGCATCACTTACGATGTATCTTTAGAGTAAATATGCCAGATACTGGGTTTTGATTATTTTTTTTTGTCTTTTGTGAACATAACTACCCTGCGTACTTCTCTGGAGCCAAGGGAGAATCAGAGATAACGCTGATGCTTTTTGACACAACTGATAATACCCTTTTGAGTATCTGGAGGCACAGGATTCAGAGCTTGCTGATAAATCTTTTCAAGATTCTGCATGGTTGTACCCCATAGAAAATCTATTTTTCCACTATTATATTTTTTTAAAATTGTTTCAATTAATCAATTTTAAACTCGTGATTTTAATGAACATTAAAATTATTGAACTTATGGATGGGAATATTTGTGGAAAAACATTATGAAGTTAAGGAGTATTGAGAGAAGTTGAGTTTTGCAATGGAATGGGTGGCGTTTCTCACACCAAGTGTAGTTCCAGATATTCATTTAGGATATACAAATACTGCTATTTTGTATTCCAGAAGAAAAACCCAAGTACCCAAGTATATGAATTTCTAAAACTTAACACTCAAAGCCACGGGCAAGTGAGAGTCTAGGAAATGTGATTCCATTAATATGGAACTGAGGTAGATGAATTTATTTACCATTAAAAAAAAAATCTGTCCTTTTCAAGAAACTGTTAATCACAGAAAGGTGATAAAGTAATTAAACACTTTTCTACTTCATTGTTGTAAAAAAATCTCTCCAAATTTATGGTTAAAATCAAAACTGCCACTATCCAAGTTGTTAGAGTATATAGAGCAGTCATAGCTACAATCCAGAAAAAGGTATGGTTGAGAACCAGGAGGCAGATTTGGGTTTGCATTGAGCTAACTTGTTATTTGATGAATTGTAAAGCCACAATCAGTAGAACTTTAAGACTACCTGGACCTCGAGCTGCAACTTGTCTTCCAAGAAGAATACTGTGTCTCCATCTGCTGGTCAGCGCTATAACCCTCTGCCTTCCAGGAGCTGGGGCGTAGTAACCAAAGTCTAGAAGGCTTTTGTTCTCTCTTTCGACATCAGTGGGTAATTAATTTGAAAAATCTCATTCTCAATGCTAAAAGGACTTTCAGAATGACATTAACCAAAGGGACCTACGCCTTAGTTTACAGCATAAATAACGCCTTTTATTCCATTATTAAAAAAATCTAGTTCGTTAGCAACCCCATTTTCATTTCAAAATGGATTATTTACACCACTGGAAAAAAACAATGAAAGTCAGTGATTCAGTTCAAATTCAGAGAAAATTGCAACATTTCATTTCAGTGAAATCATTAAGAAAGGAAAATGTTTGAAAAGGAAGAGCAACGATCAACAATCCAGAAAGATTAAGCAAACCCAATATATATTCAAAATGTGATCATTTCAGTAGAATGATTTGTGCAGATTAAGATATTAAGTAGAACTATTAATAAGAAAAGATGTGTAAACATATCTTGACCATAGAATAGGCTAATTCTGAGATGCAACTGGGAGTCTTTCACCTGAAAGAGAGTTGGGTTTGCATTGCTTTGGGTAACAAAACCCAAAAAGTATTATAATTATGTTTCAATAGATTTCCTTTGTCAGTGGCAAAATTTGGGGTGTCAGAGAGAACCCTTTAATCGTAACTGGAATGGTTTTCGGAGAAGAAGATATAAGTTGAAAATCCTGCTCCATGTCTCTGACTCGAAATCAGCTCTACATTTTGCTTATCTTGGAGAATTTTCAAACCTGCTTTACAGCCATTATAGAATTAATCTGGATTAATCGATATTGTTTCTCAAAACTAACAGGACAGATTATTAGAGGAGATTTTGTCCTTGCAGTTAGTTATCTGGGCTGCTTGGGGAATAAGGGAGACCAATGCAGTAGTCTCTACTTGATGTAAACCAGATCAAACTTCATCTAGATCCCTTTGACCACAGCTGTCAGTCATAACTAGGCTAGTTTCTGGTCATTCGTGTTTGCATAAAATAGTTTCAGAGGAATTCCCTTTTACTCCTTTTGTTTGTTTCCTTTGACAGAATTTTTCATGAAATGCATTTCTGGTTGTCACTGCTTTGTGTCAGTCAAACCAGAAGGGTTGGAATATAATTACTATTTTTCAGATGTATGAAAAATATGTTAACTCAAAGTTAATATTAAAGATTATAGGCATTTTAATCCTTGTGCTCTAGTGAGAGGGAATGATTTAGTTATTTCACTGAGATTAAAACCTTCAGCAGATATCTTTATTCTGATTTTTCATTTAAAATTATGATTTGCCCTTGTGCCAGGGCCTTGATGTCAGAATCAGCTTTTGGATCAAATCTTCAGCTGGCATAAGTGGTGTAGCTCCATATCATTTTACATTTATTGCAAGAAAACAACTTATGGCAATAAAAGACTGTTGTAAGATACAGTAAAAATCAAACACTGTCATGAAAGTTTACTGAATAATTTTCACTGCAAAGCCTGACTGAAGCAGTAATGAACCAAAATGTCCCACTTACAGCTGCTGCAGTTTTAAACAATGAAAACTACTGTAGTTTTTCATAACAATGAAATTCCAATATGAAGCAGATGCATCAATAGTGACACTGCTAACACCAATTTCAACTCTGTCACAGATATGTCAAAATTTCAAAATTACAGTTTTGCTTATTGAAAGAGTAAAGAGTTGGATACCTAAAGCAAAGTTAACAGTAGTTTGACTAAACTCTATGCTACAATTTTATTGTTTTATTAATAAATATGTAATTGAGGTGATTTCTGTACTGTTTATCACTGCAATGAAAAGGTAGTCAGAATTAACTTCTCTAGGCTGTTGAACTGCCTCTTGTTAGCACTGAAGCTATATATGCAGCATGTTATCTTAGGCTATTTTTTTTTTCTTTTTTGTTGTATAAGGAGGTTGCCATCAAAACATAGTTAATCTGAGCTGAATTAGATTATAATTGGAGTCTTTAGGAAACGGGATTTTAAATTATTCTGTATCATCACAGAGTAACAATACATTATTAGGATATTAAAAGTAGTTGGCAGCAGTATCACAAGAGCACATTTTGTATTTACACTTTGTGTAGTTACCTCCATTCTTTTTGTTTGCACATCTTTCTTGTATCTTCTGTTACAATATACTGCAGAAATGTCAGTGCATTAAAGGTTTTTCAGCTTTAAAAATGCATCACAGATTAAGATATAGCTTAAAAAAAGGAGTCTATCCAAAGCCTTTTGAAGTCAATTGAAAGACTGACTTCAATGAGCTTTGGATGGGGCCGACAATGTGCTCATTGCAGAGTAACAGCTGTGCAGGCCTTTGTTTGCAGGAGAATCAGAAGTCTTGCATTTGATGGTTGGGATACAGCGAAAAGCAAAAAGGAAGATAGAGGCAAAATAATACATAGCATTTAAGAATGGAAACGCATGCTGTTTGTCTTAATTAGAAGATGCATCGTAAGCCTTTGGCTTTCATTATTCAATTGAAAACATTTAAACAAAAAGCATCTGAAGAGGTCAGGATGTTTCTGTGAAGTTTTTGGAGAAGGGCATAAGAGCACCGTCTTGCATCCAAAAGGGAGTAACATCTTCACAGCACTTCGATACAAATGAAAAAGAATAGCAGATCTAGTTGGATTTTTTTTTCTCTAATGTACATTTGGGGGGCAGTGGCATGTTTTTTACTTCTAGTTTATAGCAGAAGGAGGTACCAATGACTCAGAACACAGTTTCTTGGGGGGGTGAAATGCAAGTACTTTTTCATGTCATAAATGATTACGTAGTTGGTAACCTTTAGAAACAGTTAACATGGCAAACACTGGCATAATGCAGTCAATTCTATTCACAGTGAGTAGAAATAAATGTGAGAAATCAACATTGTGAGATACAATCTATTTGAATAGCTAAATAGCTTTGCCAACTGATGCTTACTAAGGCTTTGTGTGCATATATATGTATAAAAATACACATTTTCAAAAGTTTAGTATAACTACATAAAGGTTAACTACTTCCTGACTGTCCATTTGCTATAGTGTTTCCTTAGTTGTGTTTGTTAATAACAGAACGTTACATGTATTTTAACTTTTGTGTTGTAATAACTTTCTCCATTATTTCTTCTTTGCTTTATACACAAGACACTGCTGAGGAGGCAGTGGCAGTGGCAAGCACAGCTGTTCAGTTGTTATTTGGGCTGTTGGTATATATTTCAGCTGAACGAAATTAAGAAGGAAAAGTAGAGGCAGAAAGGAAGAAAGATTGAGTCACTGGGCCCACTCCCCTGCTATCAGAGGGAACACATCATATAATGTCTAATAAAAGGATCAATATCTTTCAAATGTATTTTTACTGTCATTGCTCTACTTGAAGGATGATTCCAGATTCTTGCTGTAACCCTGTGAAATGCCTTTTAATTACCAAAAGAATCTTATTCCTAGGCAAAACATACCAGTTCATTCTTCTGACAACATCAATTTGTACATTCAGTCTTAGTGTTTACCACTGCTGCATTTTATGAAGGCATCATATACCCTATCTCAGCCTTTGTTTTGGTAGGATAAGCAAAGAAACCAGTTTAAGCATTCTCGGATATTTCATGCTTGTTACATAGCTAGTTTTTATAACTTTTGCAGTTTGAGTTTCTTCTTCTTTATCTTAGCAGGCATAGTTCTATATCGTATTCCAAATAAGGTCTTCCCAATATATAATCACTTCCCTGTGTCTTCTAGATATACCTTGACTGTAACAACCTTCACTTAACATTTACTTTTTTCTTCTGCATCACAACAGCTGTATATAGACTGCAGGATGCTCGTGCCCTGTGGCACACCCTGTGGTGGTCCTGGCTTCCTTGTAATTCTGACCAACTGAGGTAGCTGGTGACACTAATGCTAATAGCACATCTGAGGACAAATGTTGCTCCCCTGTTATCAAACTCTACAGAAATGGCATTTTCAGATAACTGCTTCTAGCTGTTATGACTGGAAAGAAAATCTTTCTAATGGTAGCTGGATCTTGACTCATGTAAGGCCAAGCATGCTGCAGACAGGAGTGTGGAACTGTGGATGTTCTTGTCCTCTTTTAATTTTTATTAACTGTGAAGACAAAGATTAAATGTCTCGATGAGCTCATGTAAAATACATTGTTATTTGCCTGCTAAAATAAATGAGACTAGAAAACACTTGGCTTTTATACTTAGGATGTAAGAATTTAGGATATTTTTTTTTCCATTATAATTTTACAAAACCAAAAGCAAATGTTGCCAGTACTCCTGTTTTTAGGAAACATATGGACAGGCTTCAAGCATTTCTATGAAGATATTTAAACCTTTTAAAAAACTTCATTTTGACTTGAACTGAATTATGGAAAATTCTTGGATCTCTCTTTGTTTCTGGGTATTCCCAGAATCTTACTTAGTTTTGCTATTCAATCAGATGTATATTACAAATATAATATAAAATATATTAGACTATGTATACATATCAGAAGCACAGAAGTATTTTGACTGAATAGAAACATAGAAACATAAAACTGTCTGAGTTGGAAGAGGTCATCTAGCCCAACCCTCCTGCTGAGAGCAGGGCCATCCTCAACTAGAACAGGTTGCTCAGAGCTCTGTCAAGCCCCACCTTGAATGTCTCCAGGGATGGAGCCTCAACCTGTTCCAGTGCTCCATCATCCTCATGTTAAAGAACTTCCTCCTTATTTCTAATCTAAATCTACTCATCTCTAATTTAAAACTGTTACCCCTCATCCTTTCACTCCAGGCCTTTGTAAACAGGCCCTCTCCAGTCTTTTTGTAAGCTCCCTTCAGGTACTGGAAGGTGGCTATTAGGTCTCCACGGAGCCTTCTCTTCTCCAGGCTGAACAATCCCAGCTCCCTCAGCCTATCCTTGTAGGAGAGGTGCTCCAGCCCCTTGATCATCTTTGTGGCCCTCCTCTAGACCCGTTCCATCAGGTCCATGTCCTTGCTGTGCTGAGGGCTCCAGGGCTGGAGGCAGGATTCCAGGTGAGGACTGACCAGAGCAGAGTAGAGCGGCAGAATAACAGAGCAGAGCAGCAGAATTAATTTATGGATACATCAACAATACAAATTTAAGAAAGACTACACTGTGCAGAGCATGCAATCATTAAAACTGCTTTGACACCTTCAGGATTTTTTTGGCCAATGTCTCTGTTAACGGACAGCACTATTTCTTCATTCACCTTAGCTGGAGACGGAATACTGACTTTCTCTACAGTTGCTACTGTGTTTCCTTAGGTTTGGGAAACAAATAAAATACTGCAACTGCTTCTTGCAGTCTCCTTTGTGACTGCAGCAGCAGAGGGAAAGGTATAATGCTGTCTCTTCTTCCTGTGACATTTAAAAATATTATTTTTCTGACAAGATTTTATTTTTTTTCTTCTTCTCTCAGCTTCAGGTGGCTGAAGATGTCAAAGGCAGGAATGCTTAAAGAGTTTTATTTGTTTCATGTTACAAATATCTTACCATAAGTAGACACTGTAGTAATGTGCTTCTAAGCTTTTTAATGTATTATCAATGCCAGCCTAACTCTCAGATAACTTCTCTGCAGCTAAGACTTGAAGTAATGAGCTGCTTAGAGCATTGAATCAGGGCAAAATAATATTGGAAATTCCGTTGTGAATATTGTGCTTGCAAAACAGTCTTGGATCCCTGTAATTTAGTAAAAGTACTAGGCAGTTTCTTTGATCTTAATGTTTAAATGTCTCTAAAGAGAACTTTGTTGATTTTTTGTTTTGTTTTTTTTTTTTTGTTTTTGTTTTCTTTTACATTTGAAGTCATTGTTTTCCTATTAAATGTTCAATGGAAAACTAATGTGTTTTTGATCAGGCACCTTCATATTTATTAACAGAATTTATTTATTTATTCTTTACTTTCTAAACAAGAAAAAAAATGCTTTTTCCTTTGAGACATATTCTCCAAGTGGATTGATATATTTCAGTGGGGAGACAGATACATATGCAAGTGTCAAATCACCTAAGTTCAGTTGGACTTGAGGACATTCATAAATATTAAGGCCCAATCCACAAAGAAGTTTAGAAAATGGAACGAAGTTGGGCATCCAGGAGCAGAATTCAATGTAATTTTTAACAGCAAATATAGTTTTAGTTGACCCAGAAGTGGGATTACAATGCCCTGCCCACCAAAGTGCAGTCAGCACTGGAAGGAATGATCAGAGAACAAATGTGCCTGGAACAACATCATACTGGGAGAAATCTCTCCCTGCACTGATGTGGCATGTAGCTAGGTAAATTCAGGGCTTGCAGCAGTTCCTTATGGACTTAAGTGCCAATTATCTGCTCTGTGATTTCACTGTGGCTCGGTGTCTATTCAGACCATGGCAATATTAGTTGCTCAGATTTTGTACAGTAGTCTCAGGACTACAACAGTTGACTGAGAACTGGGAGACATAAGGTTTAGATGGTAGCTCAAGAAACTACAGATCGCTTTTCTTCATTTCTACTAAAATAATATTTAAGATACACATAAAGTTCACTTGAGGCCACCTGGGTCAATATTCGCTGCCTTTCAGCTGCCAGCCTAAAGCTCACTCCAAAATCTTGCCCAATATCAGTTTGGGGGGGAGCTTGGAAGAGGAGACACAAGTACCCACAAGATACTGAACATGATTTCACTGACAATTTTTTTAGTAATTGAGACTCTGCCACTTTACTATGAGTTTAAAACAAACAGTAAACTTGACTTAAAGATTTGAAATGTTTTCCTTTACATTTTCAGAAATTAAAACCTTTTGATTCTGGTGGCTTCCATCGCTTGATTGTAAATAGTTGCTTGACAATCCTGGGCAAATGCTGAGCTTTCAAACCTGACCACTGCAATTCTGCTAACATAAGACGCTGTTGGATCCTGGAGAATTCATAGGAATGCTGCTTGCCAGGTAGATTTTAAGGGTTAATTTCATTTGTACCTGAATCTTGCAGTTCATAGTTGAGGAAATCAAACAGAAATTGTGTGTTTGAATAGAAATGTCAGCTCATTGTTTGTCTTGGAAGCATCCTGATACAAAGTATCTCGTTAGACCAACTGGCTGCTTCTTAAAACAGTCTCTTCTTTCGCCTTCCTGAATACTGGAAAACGTACTTGAATCCTGCAGGCACATCAGAAGGTTAGGTGATATTATATCAAAATAACTGAGGGAAGTAACCTGAAAATGCATATTGCCTTGGTAGATTTTATAGAAAACAAGGATAAACAGAACATTTCTCTATACTGTCATTGAGTGGAAGGTGAATCAGAGAGAAATGTTACATACACACCTAGGTTGCAACTATACAGAGAAAATCTATGAGTGATACTTTGAATTATACACATGAACAGGTCTGATGATTTTTCTGATGATCCCTAAATACAGAAACAGGCTGTGTTTTCATCACTGCTGAGATCAGACTGCTGGAACATTTGAGTGACTATATACTAATTATCTCTCTAGTGTCCTATCTGTTCTTGAGCTGGTGACGCCACTCTTTTTTTTCTTCATTGCACCTCACTTTTCTATCTTTAAGGATATGTAAGCTGAAGTGAAAATAGAAGTATTAATTTCTTTTTCCTTTCTTGCCTACCATATAAGGAAGATTTTTTCAGAGCAATAGTAGTTTAATAGATGTGTTAGAAAATGCTTAAAATAATGGTTTTTTTACCAACAGCAAATAAAGACTGTTTTCATACATTTAGTTTCATCAAAAGAAAAGTTACAGAGAGCAAAAGAGAGATATCAGGGTGTACAGAAATTGTGTTAAATGTCTTGGAATTTAATAGAAAATTGGGTTTTTTCAAGGATTTATGTGGGTTTTGTCAAATGTCAATATGGAAATAAAGTTTGTGGACCCTACTTGCTGTGCTCAGTGACTAAGAGCTGAGCTGCAGGATGGAGCACAAAAACAAAGCAATGGCTTTTGATCAATCTGACTTAATTCATAGCAAGCAATCTTTACAGAAAAGAAGTTACAGCAAAACTAAGATTCCTTATGTCATATTATACCTTCTTCAATCAAACTTTAATTCCTTTTTCAATCTATGTGATTATATGTAGGTTTGGATGAAACTGAAATTTTCTTCCAAGTTCCAGCACTACTCCACAAATTCAGCTGTACATTCTCCATAGTCGATTGGTTCATCAGTTTCCTTAGAGCTACAATCTCTTCTACGCAGGATTCTGTCCGTTTAAGCTTTGGAATTTGGAATTTTGAGGTGATGTAAAGGTTGTTTAGTTATAAATATTTTGATTCTAATAAGCTCAGTATTTTGATGGAAATACTCCATCAAGATTCTCAAACAAGCAGTTTCTTTCTAAATAAATAGCTAAATGTGGAGATACTAATAAAGATGGAAATCATAGCTTTTTCCTGCAAATATTGAAGTTATGAATTGAAAAGATATCTCAAATTTTCAGGTTTCCCTGAGTTTAGGTTTCAGTGCTGCTCTTCAGATAGCACCTCTATATGCTTTTCTGTGAATAGAAGTTAAGACTGACTTTCTTTACAGAATACAACCCACAGTTTTAACACATTTTTAAAATAGTTCAGTTTACCCCAAAACACAGCAATTACTTTTAAGCCCCTAGATGATTTTGAATTTGAAGGTGTATAAAGGTCATGGGCTGAACAATTCCAAATACATAATACCATGTGGAGGCTGTTGACCCCATAGATCACTGAAGACAGACTGGAAAATAGTTCTTTTGCATCAGATCTTTAACCAATACTGGGCCACTCATTATTTAACCAGAAAAAGTGCAAGACTTCCAGAGCTGCTATTATGAAATATTTAACTTTATGTTGACCATCTTCAATAGGATTTAGTTCAGTCTTAGAATATCTCCTTTTCCCAGAAAGGGCAGAAAACCTAAAAAGGGGATCAGAACCAAAGAAGTTTTTATCATTTCCCTACTCTTGTTGAAATAATATCCTTGGTGAAGCCTGCAATCTCCTTTACTTCTTGAAGACACGCCTATGGCTGTTAAATGCAATGGACCCTAGCTTTCTATAGGAGGTAACTAAACATTTCTTCCAAGTTACTGACATCATATGTAAAAGGTTTACACATATCAACATGTTTTATACTGAACACAAAGTAAATGAAACCTTTTAAAGTCTAAACTTTTATTAGTTTTGATTCCAGTCTGATGTCACTTTTTACTGTCAAAACAACAGGACAAATGTACATTATTGTGATGAGATAATACAGGCTAGCTCAATTCCCCTCTTTCAAGGTGGGGAGAACTCTTGTAGTAAAAAAAACCCAACATTTCTGCAAAGCCTAGTTTCCCCCTCATCTATTTTCTTTATTATGTTTATTCTCATGCACAAACTGAGTAAGTTTTCTAACATATGAGACAGAATGAAAGAAGGAATATTGCCGAACATAGAAAATAGGATGCAAACCTTTGGCACTTTCCTCTATTCTGGAAATAATTGAAATGAATTATAATGTGCAAAAAATTTTACTCTTTTTTCCATACATCTAGCAAAACAATTTTTTCCCCCTGTGTTATTTGCAATACTAACTATTTGGATCAATGAATTGCTAATTAGAAACTGACTTTGGAAGGCTGCAGCATGCTTCTCAATGATTCATGTGTTTGCATTGATTTTTGCATAAAAGCAAAATCTAGCTGTACTATTTAGCACTTAGAAATTGGTCCTCAATGAACTATTTGGAGCTTAATAGGCTTGATAATACTTGGAAGCTCATTATTGTGTTTTTATCATTATTTCTTGGATTAAACTATATACATACACACATATGTATATATACACAACACTCACACTCACATACGGAGCTGTATTAAGCCAAAAGACAAGGTAGGCAGCAGCTTATGGCAGCAGACTGTATGCTTCATCTATGCCAAAGACGAGGCCTGGCTTTCTAGGCTGAACAGCAGGTCTTTGTTTCTTGCTTTATACAGTCGTCTTCCTCTCCTGCTATTGCTAACACAGAGTGAACAAACAGAATGTGATGTGCAGCTTCTTAAAGGAACAATAGACATTTTTTGTCTGTCTTTCCTTCAGGAAAGTGTAGGAGCATCCTCTGACACGCATCCTTTTCAATGTTTTGCTGCTGGTTTATCCCAGTAGAAGCAGGCCTTGCCTTTGAGGGAGGACAGGATACTGCAGGCCTGCCTGCCAAGGAAAGGGTAATGGATGTAGACAGATCCATGGGTAAGGAGCAAATGGTGACAGGTGGAAGTCCTATTCTTCAGGAAAGTGAAGAAGAAGATTACCCATGAAAAGGGGCAAGTTCTCAAAACAGCAGGAGAGGAGCTGTCACTACCTCGAGCCATAACCCCGCTGAAGCCTCAGTTTCTCCAGCCTTTTTATCCTTCTCAATCACTTTGTACCTAGAATATCATGGACCTTCACTGACCTCTATGCTGCTAGCTCCAGTCTTACTCTAGAAACCCCATTCTCTCCCCCTACAACCCATCTGTTCTGTCCGCTGAAGCCTCCACTGAATCTTTTTAGCCTCTTCCTCCCATCTGCTGTGACCCATATTGCTGCTTCCATAAAACTGATTCTGCCTACACTGCTGAGAAGCCTTCAGCTGAGTTAGCATATACAATATGGATTGTTGGTGTCATATGGCCTATATATGTATGTGTCTATAAATAGATTTATTGTCTGGAATATGCAGCCAGCAGTTCAGCCAAAGTTCCTATGAACGTTCTTAACTTTTTGCCTGTGAATGCTTCAAATGTAAATTTAGGCACCTGCTAGAGTTCCTTGCAATACCAGGGAACTAATATCCATATGGTTAGATACAGGATCTGTATCTAAGATTCAACTTCATTCTCAATCTGTGGACATATTTAGGGCTATTGATGATCTTTGTTTCCGAATCCATGTAATGAATACTGAGAGCAAGTTTGACTATTTTATCACATATTTATTTATCACAGATTACTGGAAATATTTTTTCACTGCACTTTTCAGTGCTGCTTTACATTTTGCAGTATGTAAATCTGTATTTCTTCATGAGAAGAGGTTTTAAATTTAAAACTTCCAACACAACTGAACTCTTTGAAAAGAATAGCAATCAGATTGACCATTTAGCAAATCTTTGATGCAAAATGCTGATACTGTAGTGAATCCAGATCTGGTTTTCAACATTAAAAAATATTTCTGCCTGTTTGTCATGACTAGTACAGAACCTGCACTAATCCAGAACAGTACCAATTAACCACAGACACCCAACTGTAAAAGCTACTTTAGCAGACAGGTGGAATTGGAGTAATTATTATAGAAGGTTACATGGAAGGAAAAAAGATGTGCAGTCTCTCTAGCAGAATTACAAGCCTGTGATGGCCCCCTCCCTTTGCTACAATTATCTCCAAATCACACCTGCCAAGCTGTAGGGAAGCATTCCCATGGTTTGTGGAACCAGCTTACAGTCAGGTAAACTGTTGTTTTAGTTGGCTTAAAAATCCTTCTTACCTCCACTTGTTTCAAAGAATGCTGCACTGTAATTGTTTCTATGCTATAAGAGGCACCATCAGTCTAAAAATCACATTAGAAAGTAGNTTTTTGTTTTTTTTTTTTCCCTTGTAAAAATCTTTAGACTGAGATGCCATTGAAAGACTTCAGCCTCAGAATGATTTTTACCATCATGGATAAAATGTGATGCCTTTCCACTCGCATTTGAGAATGTGGTTCCTCTGTTGAAGGATGAGACCAGCATTTGTATGAAGCTGAACCCACTCAGTTTGTAAGCAAGAAGTGATAATAAAAGAATGAAATTTCAAGTTTCAAGACACCTCTTTTACTTGGGATTTTCAGTTGTGAAAGTGATCTTTTTCCTGGAGGTCACGAGAGAGCAGTCCTTTTCTTTGCCTCACAATTTTGGCATTCTAAGCTGAAGCTTGAAAAGGATGGGTTGTAGAACCTCAGACAAAGATCTACACCATCCTTATGAAGTACCCTTATTACTGTTTTCTAGATGTACTCTTGAACGCAATGGTCAATTATCTTCTGATGTTAAGAATCCGATTCTCTATCCTGCAGTAAGTTGCTCAGAAGTCTTGCTGAGAGTCTTGCAGAAGATGGAAAAATCAAATGTGAACAAGTTATTAGAACATAATAGAAGTAGTGCAGGATTGTTAACAGAAAATGTTGGTTTTTTTCCTTGAAATAAAATTATGTTCATTGCAATTGCTCTCATTCATTGCATCTGTCTGCCTTGGTAGATGCAAAGACAGTGAGAGGGCAGTGCTGTGTACAAACAGTCAAACTAACTCAGCGTGTGGGAGAAACAAAATGACAGCAGCTATTTGTGTGATTGACTTTCACATGACTGTGCCATGTCCAAAGTTTGAATCTTAGCTGCAGAGACCAGATAGTACCTTGTGGAAAGCTAGCACCTCAGTCTTGAGCACTGGCTCAGTGTTCATAGGGTTCTAGAGCTAAACCACTGGAATAAAATTTTTGTGATTTATATTTTGGTCACAAGATAGTCTAAGGCACATCTGGAATATTTAATTATTCTAAAGAAGAATTATGAGAGGGAGAATGAAAGACAGGAAAGATTAAAGTAAAGAACATTGGAAAGGCTCTTGAAAAAAACAGATTTAATCTCAGGGTTTTTTAGTACATTATCGACTCATTTTCATTGTAACATAATTGTTTTCAATACATTATTTTACAGTGGTATTCTACATACTGCACTGTTCACACAGTATCAACCTAAACATTTGTGTTAATTGAATCCATAGTGCCAGCAAATTTTAAAACCAGTCTTACATTACAGATGATCTAATCGTCTCTGTTATATTGACTGATACCTAAAAATGGGTTTGATTCTACCATTAAGCTGTTTCAGTGATTCATATTAGAAATGCTAAATAGAAACCAAGTGATGTTATTGGAAAAAATCCTTTCTTCAGTTTTTATGTTATCAAGCTGGTTCAAATAGAAAGAACATCTAAGTCAGAGTAGGGTCTGGCCCCACAGTTTTATCGTTTATAATATTCTGCACTGTTATGAAGCTTCATATATGACTTTTCAGGGGGTTATTCTGGGGTGTGTGGAATTGCTAAAAAAGTACACTTGAAAAAGTGGCTTATAATATAAGGGAGGGATAATCATAACGCTTTTGGGAGCTGCCCTGAGAATGGACTATGTCCAGGATGATCTCTGGAGCTAAGTGAAGATTTCCATCAGAGCCACAGATAAGAGCACAATTAAGTAGTGTGAACAATCAGTATTCCAGTCGTCAGTCACTCATCCTATTTTTATTTGGCAGTGTACCTAGTGAGATATGTCTGAGTGCCCTCATCATTGGCATTGGAATTAAAGATGGAAAAGGTATCATAAAGGTCTCTAAGCGATCAGCCACTGACCCAGCTTTCCTGTCTTGCTGTTTCTCCAAGGACAAATGGAAATTGAGGGTTCAGAGAGTCTGAATAATCACGCCCCTTCGCTGTAACATGTAGGGATATATTTACAGGGCAAAATGCAGTATATAGAATCATAGAATCATAGAATCATAGAATAGGCTGGGTTGGAAGGGACCTCAGAGATCATCGAGTCCAACCCTTGATCAATTACCGCCACAGTCACTAGACCATGGCACTGAGTGCCATATCAAGTCTCTTTTTAAATGTCTCCAGGGACGAAGAGTCCACCACCTCCCCAGGCAGCTCATTCCAATGTCTGATCACCCTTTCTGTGAAAAATTTCTTTCTAATATCCAATCTGAACTTCCCCCGGCACAATTTAAGACCATGCCCTCTTGTCTTACTGAGAGTTGCCTGGGAAAAGAGACCAATCCCCGCCTGGCTCCATCCTCCTTTCAGGTAGTTGTAGAGGGCAATGAGGTCTCCCCTGAGCCTCCTCTTCTCCAGGCTGAACAGCCCCAGCTCCCTCAGCCTCTCCTCATAGGATCTGTGCTCGAGTCCCTTCACCAGCTTGGTTGCCCTCCTCTGGACCTGTTCGAGGACCTCAATATCCTTCTTGAACTGAGGAGCCCAGAACTGAACACAGTACTCGAGGTGTGGCCTCACCAGGGCCGAGTATAGGGGCAGAATCACCTCCCTGGACCTGCTGGTGACGCTGTTTCTGATACAGGCCAGGATACCATTGGCCTTCTTGGCCACCTGGGCACACTGCTGGCTCATGTTCAGCTTCCTGTCTATCCAGACTCCCAGGTCCCTTTCTGCCTGGCTGCTCTCCAACCACTCTGTCCCCAGTCTGTAGCGCTGCATGGGGTTGCTGTGGCCAAAGTGCAGGACATAGGTTAGTACATAGGTTAGTTCAAGTACTCGGCCTTGCTGCAGCAGATGATAACCCACTGTAGAACATCCATGTTTTTCCTCTTGAGTCCATGGTTCATGTCGTTGTCCTTTATCTTAGGTCCTCAAGGTTTTCAAAATCTTCCCGCTCGTTGCTCAAAACATAACGTGCATTTAGTCCTTTCACTCTGTGAGCCCTTCATGGTGAGCGTATCAGAATAAGCCATAGCCGTATTGCTTCTTTGTGTGGATACAATCTACTTGATATATATCCTCTGAAATATATGTCTGTAGACTTATGGGAAAATTAATAAAACAGAAATCAAAACTGACAGCTTTGAAATTATATGCTACCCTTAGCATATGGACTACCTCACATGAACACTTTACAGGATTTGTATCAGGATTATGGACAGTAACTCAATGGGGGATAACTTTTGAACTATATTCCTAAATCTCATTTGACAGTTTTTGGATGCTATATAATTCTTACAGTATTGTAATGTCATGCCCGTGGTGCCACAGTCATAATTAAAGTAGTCCCTTCATTCTTAGTGCTAATTTTGTTTTATAATTTCTTTTGCAGTGAAATTTTTTATGATTTTTTCTGGGTGGACAAATGAGCTTCCTTAAAAAAACCTAAATGCTTCATTCTCCACCAAGGCATGTTTTGAAGATACAGTTTCCTCAGAAATAAGCAGCTGTATCTGGAGAGGAAAACCAACAGCAATGTTTTGTGCTCTGAGCTTTTAAATACATACTATTTATTTACGGTATCAGCTTTGGCACCTTTATAAAAAATAAGTAAAAATGTGTAAATACCATTAATTTTATTTGGATTCCATAGTAATTTATCTGCAATATTGGTATACATCAAGAATATTATATCTTTAAAGGAGTGAGTGGAAGATTAGGACAGCTTTAGTAACATAGGACAGAGATCAGACTCCTCTGCTGTCCTCTGCCACATCCAAATCCTAAACCAACAGTTAAGGCATTTTCTTGGAATCTGAAATAATAGCAATTTGACTTGGAACACTGGTGAACTTGGTTGATATTCTCTGCTGTCGCCACTTTGCAATCCTTGCAATTTACTGTTTTCCTCTTGGACGTACCAAAAGTATGAGATGAGTATCAAAGTTCCTCAGACAAAGCAGCCACAGCCTGAAGTGAGAGCAGCAGGTAACTTGAAGTGAAGCAAAGGTTGCTTACTGTGGAATGAAAACACAGTCTGCCTTTATGCATAGGTGTAATTATCTTTGCTAACTTTACCCGTCTGGTTCTATTTATACAATCTTCCTGAACAAATCAGGTATTGCTACAGGTTTAATGTAAGGACAGTGGACGTTTTAGAGATTTGGTAACTGTTTCTATGTCACATATGTGTGATCTTGTGTTTTTTGCTGATAGGAGTCTTCATTTATATTTGCTTCTGCTCATTCTGTGAAATGCATCAAGTGTGTTTGAGAGTCACTTGTGCTCCATGCTTGTGCTCTAGATAGAGGTTAGAACTAGCTTTGCAGGGTATAAGCTGTGCTCTGTACTGTTTGGAATACCTTTGTTCCAGAGTGTGCATCTCTGTGATTGTTAAAATATTCTAGAAACATATTTTTGCTTTTTTTGGAGAGATTGTTGCTTTCAAAGACTAGCAATATCTGATTTCAAGCTATATGATTATAAAATAAATTGATTCTTCTCTCCAGATGAAATAATTTCTTAGTTCGCAAATACAAATATAGCTAGGCAACATGTAGTTGATTTCAATATGTGTGAATTTCTTTATGTTGGTGAAATTCCAGCCACTGTGCTGCATTAAAGCCCAAACTGATTGTGAATCTCAAGCAGAAGGACT
Source organism: Chloroceryle aenea (assembly GCA_013399075.1). Lineage (NCBI taxonomy): Eukaryota > Metazoa > Chordata > Aves > Coraciiformes > Cerylidae > Chloroceryle > Chloroceryle aenea. The sequence continues at coordinate 99,174 of VWZY01000769.1, read as the reverse complement.
GAGTGAGCCTGAGGGAGAAGGAGAAACAGCCAACCTTCCTCAGGTCACATATAGTAGCTAAAGAAACAGTTCATGGAAACTATATCCAAACTGTGTAAGTGTCTCTGCCAAGAAGAGACTAGGAGGATCTGCACTGCAATGAATGCTCTCATTCACTCTGCATTCTCACTTTCTGTTCAGAGCCACCAGCACAAGGAATTTCAGTGAATTTGGGCTGCCTACTATGTAGTCTATGCAAGTCCCATAGGAATTCCTGTTGATCACACATGCCTATACTACATCTTAGCTTTTAGCCTTGTTTTGTTGTGGAAGTATATTTGAATATGTATGAAAAAAGTGCATTTTGAAATATAGGGCTCACCACAAAATAGTGAAAGTGGCATGTAGGGGGTTAAGGGAATGATGAGGCAAAAAACTGCAGTGCCAGCAGAATTCCCCAAAGGGTAAACAAAACTCTTAACTGTTGCAAACAATAAATTGTCAATACCTTGTAGAAGCAGTGGATAATGAAAAGTTATAATGCCTATAGTTAGTACCCTCTTTAAAAGAATTTACACAGGATATGAAATTAAATTCTGTGCACAGTTCTCTTAATTTGCCCTTAATTAAACAATACTCCATAAATGGTGCATTCAGTGACCAAATGTTCAGAGACAGCAAAATGGTGGGTCCCAAGCCATTAGGAATGAAATAAAGTCAGTCCCCTGAGAGCCTGCTAGAATCTGGTCTATCTAAGTGACAACTGATGGTTTAGGAAAGATAATTAACTTTGCAATTACAAACCGCAGCTTTCACCAATGCTGTTTCTTTCTGTATTATCTTCTTAATGTTCTACTATTTTTACAGTGAGATAAAATGTTTTTTAAAATGCTGAGTTCATAGGGATCCATTTTTCCTATACAAATATAACTTAATACTTTATTCTAAAGATTGCAGATCTGTAACTATATGTGCAGTTATTTTATAAATTAGAAAATGTAAATATTATTTTTTTGTGACTGTCAAGATTTCTTTCTTTAAAGATCAAAGGGGTCTGCTGCATCAAATACATTTGTTTTTTTTCCCTTGGTAGCAAGGGACCCTGGACCTAGGAAACCTAAATTAGGTTTATTCTTTAGTCATGTAGATTGAAATCCTCCTCAGTATAGGGAACATCCGTTCTAAACTACTAATATGCCTTCGTATAGATAAAAAGTACCTGCATCGAAGGGGGATTTCTAGAGGAATCCATATGTCTTATCTCCTTGATTATCTTTACCATAATGTCTGCTACCATGTAAATTAGTGTATTTTCATGCTGGCATACGTGTCATGAAATCATCAAATACCGCAATATGCTCATACTTACATGTGCAAGTATTGGTGTTTTGATAGGATACATTAAGGGATTATGAAAAAGATTAGCCTAGAGAGTATAGTATTATGTTCAATTGTAGTGTTTTGTTAATAATGCAGCTGGCTATGTACAGAATGGGGTTCCAGGTAGGTATAGGCACAAGTAAGCAAGACGACAGAACCAGGATCTAAACTTCATGAAAAATCTGTTTGTTACTGTTTGCTGCAGATTTACATATTGTAGCATACTGTAGAGCACCAGAGCTGGCTTCAGGAAATCCCAGCTTTAAGAGAGCAGATCAAGCTAATTTGGCATGCTACAAAGGACCAGTTCCATACATTGATTTAGTAGGTGAAAGTAAAATTTAGACTCTGTCCTAAGCATACGGACCCCTTTAAAATCAGCCGCAGCCTGATGCTGATGCCTGATGTCAGGCTGCACTGTAGGCAGCATAGGTTCTGGCAGTATATTTGCTCGGATGTCCCATGGAAGTCCACTGCTCTATTCAACTCCTCATTTTGTTTGTGCTTAGGGTAAGCTGATTTGTCAGTCTGTGCCACCATGATAAGTGATAAGAACATTTTTCTCTCTCTCTTTGTGTTTGAATTGGAAATTAATTGGAAAATTCCTTGCAGCACACATGTACAATCAAGGATGCAACAGATCTCAGTCACAGACTCTGGATGCTCTGTAAGAACAAATTCTTTTAAATAATATACTTCTTTCTGGTAAAAGTGAATTTCTGTGAATTGTGCTGTATATCTCCAATTACAGTGGTCACATCTGTATAACTTCACATTTGCCATTTATATGTAATTAACCTTAGAAAAGTAGAGAATATACTGTGGTAATAGTTTGATATTTAATTACAGTACTTGTAAGTAGCAATTTTAAAGACTTTAATGACTGGCACTGTATACTAACGTGTAAATCCATAAATTGTCAGGGGGAGGGATGTTATTACTGATAACTCATATATATTCTGTTTCCCTAACTAATCTTCCTTCATGAATATGCTTTAAAATATTCAGCTGTCTTGTATGTCATTTTGTCCAACTTCGCCACTTGTGAAGTGATGCACACATATGCTTCATCACAGATAATAGTTCCATCATATCAGAGGGCTTTGGATTTTAAGGTAGTCTGACAACTTGTATGAAAGGAATTGTTGCCTTCAAAATGCCTGGTGGTATCCTCACTGATGCTTATAGAGGCCTCTGGATGTCATGCTGATATTTGCATTTAATATCTCTTTCCACTGTAATGTCATGCAGCTCTCTAGAATCCCACCTTTAGTGAGGGATTTAAAATTCTTGTTGATGAGCATCACACAAGCTGCAATGCCATTTCCTTGCCCTTCGGTGCTTATATATCTGAAGACAATACACAAAAGCAGAGAAGGACTTTTATAACACGGGAATTGGTAAAGACCCCTTATTTTTAAGTAGCAGAATGTTTGCATTTTTTTTATCTATGCATATTAAATGCATGTAAATATCGTCAAGCATTGCCTGTTATTTTTCATTCAGAAGCAGTTTAGGAAATTAAGTGGTCTAAATTCATCCCAAGTTAACAAAAAAAAAGGTAAGTTAATTGAACTATGGGAAAATAGAGCTCATACAGCTGGATTCCTATAAATACAAAGAGGAAAAGTGATACTATCTTTTAAAAAGAATTAACTTTAGTTCTTGTCCATTCTTTTTGTGCAAAGACTTCCCAATGTGCTTTAATAGTTTTAATTCTAGATCTTAGTTGGGACTGATGCTCCATATGGATTAAAAAACAGATAGTAAGAGATAGATTCAGGTTTTTAAAATCATCAAGTGATTTGAAAGAAAAGTGCATCACAGTGTTAAGTTCCAGCAATTTGATTTGGCTGTTATTGTGGAACCCTGGTATCCAACACTGAATTTCTTCAGAAAGGAAAACTTTATCTCCACCCTCTTTTATGATGTGTGATCCAAAATGCCAATCACTGAGAATGGAATACAATTATATTCACGAATATGTCTAAAATAGAAACTCTTGCTGTCAATATATACTCATTAGTACTGAGCTGCAAATGAATTCTGGAATTGTGCTCTTATTAATTAGGTGGCAGACTAGAAATCTTCCTTGCTTCTGTTTAGCCAGATGGAGGGACAGTGGGTGTAATGACCTATGTTGGGCCTTTCCCAGGGGATTTCTTTGGTGTTTCTTGGTGTCAGAATGGGTCCTTCTTCCATTTGCCATTTAAAATAAGCAGCCCCAAAGTTAAACAAGTGTGTACTCAAATTACATTCAGGAAAAAAAAATGGTAATTTTGTTTAGTTTTAAAATTAGTTATAAACCACATTCTTAAAACTCCAGAGGGACTTGGGAACACAGATGCAATGTGGAATACATTTTTTAGGAAAATTTAAGTTAGTCTGCTTTCTTTTCCTGTTACACTATCCTACCTTGTCTGCCATGTAGTCCATCAACATACAAGGGTTATACTTTAAAGCTCACTCTTTCCTGTATTTTACTACTTTTTTCCCCTAAGAGTTGTTTAAAATTCTAAGAGGCTTCAGTGATTCAAAAATTGACTCTGGGGAGAGGAGAGAAGCAGGGGAAGTTGATGATCAGCCTACCTGAAAAGTCCCTAATTCTCTAACTGACCCTGTATATTCTAAACGGCTGTCAAGATACTTAAATGCGTTATCTTCATTAAAGGGTGTGAGTAATACCATACACTGAATGGAATTACTCATGGGCTTTAAGTTTTGCATGAATCAAGTAGCATCTTGCACAGTAGCCTACATAAGGAGATATTTGCAACAGTCAGAAGACACTGTGGTTTTTTATTTTCACAAGGATTTTCGGTAGATACTTCAGCTTTGTCAGCAGAAAAGTGATTCTTGGAAAGCTAGTAATTTATTTCAAATGAATAAGAAACAGAAAAAAAAAACCTTCAGAATATTACATAACATAAAATTGTGGGTTTTCATGGGTACATTTCTGTATTTGAAATGAACTTTCAAAATCTGTGGCGCTTGAGTTAATTGGAAAATGAAATTTTTTTCTGACCTTGTGGATGACTTAATTTTCCACAAGTAGTTTTTCTTTGTGAGCTCCCAACTGGTGTTGGTTCTGCCGAGTTAAACCTAATATCAAAGGAATCAGGTGATCACCCTCATTTCCCACTGTGTTTCTCTTCACCTCCCACTGTGTTACTTACTGCATAGACAAATATTGACAAGTGTTATTATTTATGTGGATCTGACAAATTTCTGTCTAAATTCACAAGAATGTGAAATTTTATTCTCTACAGAGGGAAAATTCTTTGCAAAATATAATAATTTCTGGTAAAAGAAAGGCTTAAGAGTTTTTTTAAGAAACAAATTAAGAAATGTGTTTAATAACCTATACCTAGTAGATCCTTCACTTGGCTTTACGTTTATAGAAGTTTATTACAGAAAATTGTGACAATGTTTTGGATTTTGTGAGTCTAAAATCCCACTCATAAATCATATGGTAGCAATAGTGTGATAGAAGACCTAAAAAAGACTTAAAAGACTTAAAAGCTTACAGTTGTGTAGTGATATGTTTTCTCATTCTCATATCAAATACCCTCAGCTTGCAAATAAGATGTTTGATTTATTTTTACTTTCTTGTGAGTGCTTGTAATCATCCCTCTGTCCTATCCCTTTCAGGAGTTGCAAAGACACTGGCCCAATATGTCAGTGATTTTCTTCCCCTCTTGAAATAATGCATGAAACGTAATGTGATTAAAATCCCTTGCAGGTCTAAGAAATATACACCTGGAAACAGGCAGGATCTGAGTATTGGCATTTGGAAGACAGAACATATGACTGAAACGATTATAAAGGTCATATCGTAATCTACAACATATCTGATCTCCTTGTTACGATGGCAATGGAATTGCCTGCATGTGACTGTCTGCCATAATACCACTGCTACTGTCCAGATAATCCCATTTTTTACTTTGAGTGCTAATGATAAAACCACTAAGGAAAAAAAAGTTTTGTTTCAGAAGTGTACAGTGTGTCTCTAAGTGCATAAAGAGGAGTAAGCAAGATGCTTTTCAGAAGACAGTTCTACTTCAAGCAGTCTTACAAGTATGGCTTAATGAGTGCCTGCCAGGGGCCAGCCATATCAACTTTGAAATCCTCTGAAAGCTGAGGGGAGAAGAGACCTGATACTAGTCATTGGACTCTTTCAAAAGAATGTAAAAGGGCATGACTCCTATGAGATACATTTTTCAGATCCCTACATAGCAGGTCACTTTTTGAGGCTCCCCCTTCTATCAGACAGAAATGGTTAATGTTCAAGAGCTGTCATCTAGCATGTCTGCCTATCATGTTCAAAGCAGGATAAAAAATTTCATTCTTACTTTTAAGCTTTTTATTTTCTTTCCATTCTTTTTTTTTTTAAGAAATACACAAAAATATGTCCTGGTGAACCGTTATGTGCCAGAGAATACTAGCTATTTGTGTTCTCTTTGTAAGTTTTGCATGGTTTTTTTTCTTTTTTTATCAAAAAATGTTAATGAAACAATGAAAATATATGCAAGTTCTTATGTAACATTTAGTGACTTTTCAGTATTTTTAAATACTTATCAGAACAAGACTTCTATGAGGACTTGAAGTCCTTAACAGGGTCTGAAGGACCACTTTATCAGAAACTAAATAAATATATTAATTTGATCTGCTGTTTGAAGTAGGTTCAAAATAATGTGTACACAGTAGATAATGGAAACATGTTGACATTCTTAAGGTTATAAACACATCTGAAGTTTTCCTAATTGTAAAATTGAAGACTGTGAAGTACAATGTCCCTGAAAATCCTAGAGCAGCATCTTTCTCATTTTACTAATTGCCACAACACTTGAGATCTCAGTGTGATGTTTTTCCCTTTGCACAAATGAGCAAGTGGAGGCCACAGAATCTCTTTAAAAGGCAGATGTGTTAAATAAATAATTTATAAAGAGAATTAGTATTAGGGACTAGAGTACCGATGTTATAACTTATCCAGGTGAGATTTTGGTGGGTTGAACTAGGAGTGCAACTTTTTCTTTTTTTTTTTTTTTCTGAACAAACACTTGTATAAAATACTGATTTCCTCTTGGTGCAATATACCCCAGTACTGGGATCCATACATCTGTGCGCTATGCTTGATGATGTGGAATATGTTTGCCTCTGAAGGTTGTGTGTGCATCTTATGCTTCTCTGTGTTTTTATGCAAAGGTGAGCCTCTCTTTTCTTCAGAAGTCCCAAGTGACCCTTTTTTAACTTTTCTGATAAGAAATATTTGCCTTCCCTATTCTCATTTAAAATGCTTCATTTTCTTTATTATTTTTTTTTTTCTATACTTTTTCTCAAAGAAAAGGAACAAGAATCAATCTTCAACTTCTCCAGCAAAGCAAGGAACTGTACCCATCACTGCCTGATAATCATAGAACATCAGGTGATAATTTTGTCTTGTCCAGTAACAAATTAACAAATAGGAAGAGACGTAACATAACAGTTTGCTTGGGAGGGAGTCACACTTCGATTGGGAGCTCTCTATGCAACTACTTTTTGTTAGAAATCAGAAGTGTAGGATTCAGATCAAACTACAGCTACAAAAGACCCTGAACACATAGATTTGGCCCCCGTTGCAAACCAAATTCAGATGAAGTACTCAGAATCATTTGGAGGTAACAGTCAAAAGTGGCAAAAAGGGTAGGATCGGAACTAAACTCAGCCCTGACCACTATGGTGTTTGTCAAGCCCTCTTCCTATTCGTACTATTTCAGTATGGAGAATTGCATTTGCAGCCCCAGTGCTGGTTTCTGTGCTGCCTGTTTTGAAACCTCCTACAGAAAAACTGGTCCACCTTTTGTACTGATTGCTAGTTATAAGGAGTAAGGATATATCTAAGGCTGAAAATAAGATGGAGGAAAAGTCATTAGAAACCATTGTCTTAAATGAAATTTGTCTGAACAGAGCAGAACAAGGTCATTATTTATCATTGCCATGGGGACAAGCAAAAATAAAACTCTGTGCATCACCTGAAGAGATATTTGGTCAATACCAAAACCTACACCGGGATGGCTACAAGCTCCATGTAACTTCTCAGTGATCTCTTCAAACACTCATCCCTTTCTCCCATCAGTGACCACAAAGAAAGTGTCCTGGAATTCCCATTTAAACCTCAGCCATATCTTGTAGCATTAAAACTCATAGCCATACCCAGATTCATAGAAAGCTATGCAATGAGGAACCCAGAAGGATTATGAAGTCTTTGAAGTAACTAATTTCATTCTTCAAAGTATGAAGTACTTCATTTTTTCTTGTTGCTTTTATTTACATTTCAGAATTTCTATTGCAGAAGGAGTTGATGCAAGGGCCTCAATAATCTCAGTACAAGAGGTTCTTCTCTCAACTCCTCAAGGATTCTCTTAATGATGGAAGTATCAAAACCAGGCTAAGTACGAGAAAACACAAGTGCAGGTGATCTTATGCTGTGTCCTTGTCTATTTGATGTCTGCAATGACATCAGTATTTTAAACAAGCACATAGCCTAAATCACAACAGCAGAAGACTTAATTGTGCTCTGTCTTACAATTTATTGTATTATTGTTGGAAACATGGAGAACCTGAGGAGAAGTGGTCTCACTTGCCTAGTCTTATTTCCAACTAATTTAAATGAGGGTTTAAGTGGCTTTCTTAGTGTCATCTATTTGGAGAAATTCTAAAAAAAAATCTTTTTCCAATGACTAAAGACGAGAATATTTTGAATGCAAAATCCTAAACAAACTCGCTATTTTCAACTTTGCAGTAGAAATTTTAAAAACTTGGGATGGAAAATCTGCATTGTTCTGCCAAACTCTTGTATTATCTATCATGTGCACAGTGAAAACTTCAGCTAGAGATAGAGATGATTCAGGCTATTGTGATTGAAATAGATAACAGACTGGAAAGCTTTGTTCACAGCTGCCAGAAGGCTACCCGAAAAAAGTGATGATGTATGATAATAAAAGATGGAGACACCACTCCACAGAGATTGCTTAAGATTACATTTTAGTCATTGTGTTTGACAGTCTGATAGGCTCATTGAGGTAACTTTTTTCCAATAGTAGACAGGAGAAAAATGTTCAGCTTTAGATATCCCTAGCTAGGTTTGCAAGGTTGATCATATATTGGTAACACGGAAAGAATACACTGGAGGAACTAAGCATTTTGAATATTTTTTTTAAAGAAGATTGAATAGAATTAATTACCACAGTATTTTATTAATGAAGAAACAATTCTATTAAAGATTACGTGAAATTTGAGAGCATTTCCAAGGTATTTATCTTAAAAAGAAGTTATTTTTCTAGTTTAGTAATCTGTGTGGAATATGGAGAAAAAGTATAAATTGTAGTAGAGAACTTTGAGGAGGAAACTGACTGGAATGCTTGCTGTTTTGGCCCCTCTAAACCATTATTGTACTAAAAACCTACTTGAATCTTTAAAGCCTGTAAAATTGAGAACTGAATTTTTCTGCTGAAATGATCTGTGGATGAAATGATCTGTGCTGTGTGCTGAAATGATCTGTGGATCAAGTAGGTTTTTCTGCTCACCTCCATTCTTACCTAATGCAATATGCTTGTAGCACTGTTTATCCACTCTTTGTTTACCCTGTTAGACTCTAAGTGCTTGAGATATTTGGGCAAGCTCTTCCTATATCTTGCTAAGGTACCACACTTAATGGTGCAATGATTTGTCTTGGAAACTCCAAGTTCTATTGTACTACAATTGAGGAACATTGTTTTGTTATGTTAAAATAAGGCCATTATTTTTATAATGGTTTATGTTTAGACACTCTCTCATCTGTATATCTCAAAGTACTTTACAAATATAAAATTAAGACTCACAAATCTCTCTATGACAAGTAGAGAGTAAATAGGGCTCAGTTTATCCATAATTATGAAGGACAATGGCAGCAACTCAACACCATAGAGAAGAGCTAACAGCAGCCTACAACCGAAATGCAATGATACTCCGTATACCCAAACCACACAGATCAGTGAATTGGATAGACAGGCACAAAAGGTGCAACAAAAAATTCCATGAAAATGCTTGGAAATCAATGACTAACTATGAAAGCTGTAATCCTTGGAGTGATGTTTTACATTAAAGACAGTAACTCCTGTGCTGTATTACTCACTGTGTTATGCTGTTATTAGTTCACCACTTAGATCAAATAAACTAAGGTTCACCTCTTAATTTAGGAATCTTGTACTGTAAGGCTTCATTGATCTGTCTTGCATTTTCTCTCTCTGCCTTTACTTCTGTCACTCACTTGATGTCTATGCTACATCTGGTGGTGACAGCCAGATGCCTAAAAGTACTAAGTTATTCCTCTTGCATCACCACTATACCCATCCCTGAGATTTTGTACATCTAATGTCAGCCCAGCTCTCGCACAGTGCAGATTCTGTTTTACAGTTGTCTAAATCCTACCATGAATTTGCAGTTTCAGCTTTGCCTGATTAACTCACTGTGACAAGGCAGAGCTGAATATCCTCGAGTATGAGTGATATTCAATGATCAGTGTGTAAGTGTAGCCTCAGATATACGTGGCCTGACTTAGTGAACAATCTGAGTAAAGAATCACAGAATCACAGAATCACAGAATCCTAGGGGTTGGAAGGGACCTCGAAAGATCATCTAGTCCAACCCCCCCTGCTAGAGCAGGGCCACCTAGAGTACATCACATAGGAACATGTCCAGGCGGGTTTTGAATGTCTCCAGTGAAGGAGACTCCACGACCCCCCTGGGCAGCCTGTTCCAGGGCTCTGTCACCCTTACAGTAAAAAAATTTTTTCGAATGTTCAACTTGAACCTCCTATGCTCCAATTTACACCCATTCCCCCTTGTCCTATCACTGGTCACTACTGGGAAAAGCCTAACTCCATCTCCCTGACACTCACCCCTTACATATTTGAAAACATTGATGAGGTCACCCCTCAGTCTCCTTTTCTCCAAACTAAAGAGACCCAGCACCCTCAGCCTTTCCTCATAAGGGAGATGTTCCACTCCCTTAA